>JAABNY020000046.1:20579891-20613995 GCA_015164015.2 Brevimyrus niger
TAAATATGAATCTGAGTCTGACTTGGAGGTACCTATCAGAGGGACACTGGTCGGGGACACTGGTCACTGAGATGAGAGTAGCCATTTGGTGCACAGCGGTAGAGCAGCATGGTGCTGAAGTCCCCTGCTGGCAAAGATCCCCCCATGTGGTCGCTTGGTCAGCCCCCTGGAATTAACCCTTTGTCTCTTCTCCGTTTCTGTGCCGACGGAAAATCTCTGGCCCTGAATAGAAAAGCTGGAAAGAATGGTGGCGTATGTAGGCCGTAACAGTGCTCAGCCTTGTCACGTTACGCGTGGGGGGTGGGTGGGGGGAGCACCTGCGGGAGGTGTGCTGACCCCCCCATCTGGCTCTCCGGGATGGACAGGCAGCCGCCGGATGAGCCTGCTCTCCCCTCTGTGTCTCTCACATGTCAGACAGACGACATCACAGATTACATAACTCTGTTCATCAGACTCTGCACACTATTTGTCAAGAACAGGCAAAAGAACTAAAATAAAATGAAAGCTTAGCCTGGTAAAGGCCCTCCCTCTGGCTATAGAAAAGTATCATACGTGTGGGTCTCTCTTCCCCTGTCTGACACATGCTGTCGCTTTATTTCCTGGCGAGAGGAACCATGTAGCCAACAGCAGTCAGGACACGATTGTGAGCCTTTGAGGAGGCAGTAATGAAATTCGCCCGGCCTCTCGGGGGCCCTTCATATCAGACTCGGTCGGCGTCGTGTTGTTAGGAGGCTCGAGGCTCTGATCCACAAACACCTTGAAGGATGGGAATTGAATTGACGGCTGGCTCTGTTTTCGGCACCGCTGCATTGTGGGTAAGGGTTTTATTAATCCATTTTTCAGGTTCTTATCGGCGCCCACACCCCCCTTACCTTTTTACCGGAAGGAGGAGGGACATGCTGGAGTCCGTCTGCTTCGCCGCTGTTTTTGTTTGTGCCCAAAATGAGATTTCCTCTCTCGAAGTTAAAACCGGTGGAACATTGTTAATGTTAGACTGAGGACTTCTGACTGCTGCATCTTGTTAAAGTGTCGGTCGTTAGATCTGGCTTTCCAAGTTTATTAATTTAGTGCCGTCTGGGCTAACCTCCTGAACTCCCGATTCTGTGCTTTTTGCCCTGATTTTCCGCATCAGCCAGGTCTTGTGGTCTTTAAAGGGCTATAAATTCCACCTGAAATTTCCCACACGCGGTTCTCTGGCAGCTCGTGCAATAAGGCTGTGCAAACAGCATGGGTAGTGTGGCCTCTCGAACCCCTGACCGGCTCGTCGTGTCCCATGGTTTCTGCCGCTTTAGTCTGTTTGCCATTCCCCGATTATTGCAGTATTCAGTCTTGACATTTTCGTTTTATCGCCATTTCAGCCTCATCCTGGTCTGCAGCATTGTGAAAATTTACCCATATATTTCAGGATTGAATGAGCACCCTTGTGTTAGAAGGTAAATGCTTCTGTCTTTTGTGTGCTTGTCTAGCACATCACTGGGCATGTACATAATTATGAATTACGGACAATTAAAGTCATTGGTTGATGTGTGTTTGGACTGCAAGAGGATCCTGAAGTGTCCATAGGAAACCCACACAAACCCCTCACACAAAGGCTGTGGGTGTGGGATTCGAACCTGCAGCTGCCTCTCCGGACACTTTTCCACTTTCAGTACTGTCCTCTTCCAATTTAGTACCGGTACCAAAAGTTCCAGTATCCAAAGTACCAAACCAGCTGGGGGCACTATAATGTCTGGGCAGTATGTAGGTATGAAAAAGTCCGATCTCAATCCAGCTGACTATCGTGGTCCGTGTGATGTGAGTATACTGTGGAGATTTTTCAGATTCAGTCCAAAATACCCCCCCACGCGTTGTGATGTCATTCGGTGCCGGTACCAGTCTTTACGCCAGTGGAAAACCAACATGAATGAATGAAATGCTGTTGTTTTTTGCTACTTTTTTGAAGTACCTAATGTACAGTACCTGCTGCAGTGGAAAAGTGCCCTCAGGGATATAAATAATTTTAAAATGATTTCAGTTCCATTGTAAATTGCCTATAATTACTGTCATTAGACAGTTCGTAAGTTTTTAAGTCTCTTTCAAAAGTGGGTTTTCTTCTTCTTTTTTTTTTGTTTTGTTTTGTTTCCTGATACTAGGTGGGAAATAAGTGGTAACTTGGTCCCCGAAGTGGAAATGGGCAAAAAATAACAGAGAAGGGAAAATGGTGTCACCCACACTTAGCTTCTCTGTCACTCCATCCCTGCCATCTCCGCCGGCAAGGCCGCGTCCTAATGTTGCACCTGATACCAAGTGTGCCCACCTCCCCCCAATTCCGTGACTCCTGGGAGGTGCTGGCAAGCCATACGCGTGACCGTATTGATTCGACTGGCCAGCTGCCCGGCCCAGCCCGTGACAGCCAGTCATCGTCGCGGCGACCGGCAAGTGAGAGGGGTACCGCTGCAGCTCTGTGTGTTTGTCGCATCTCGTTTTTTTCCTGTTTCACTACGTGCATCCAGCCGCATGAATCCCGAAGCCCCGCTACCTTTTTCGTCTGCATCTAATCTGGCACTGCTCTCTGCTAGTGTTATTACGGTAACCCAGGAACTGTGGGGTGGGGTCTGGTCGCTTTAGACGCAGGACCTTGAGAAAGCGGCTGATGTCTGTAGGCATTCTGGGGGGCTCAGTGACCCGCCGATCATCTGGGGCAGATACGTGCAGCGAGAGACCTCACCCGAACCCAGGGTGTCGAGTCAAGGTTCACTCTTGAGATTCCCGCTGCCATGTTTGACATCTTGCAGGTCGTTATGCCCCCAAAGTTGGATGCATCATTATATTCAGCAAATTCTACAGGTTTTATTTGTTTAATTTTTTATTTTTTTTTAATTACCCATCTCACTGCTCTCACTGCGGCTTAGCTGACACGTATGCGAACCTCGTCAGGCAAGCGGGGGATGAAATGGCTTCGATGGAGTCGGTGAGCTGAAGAATCAAGTCCGGGAGAATGGTGGGATCTTAGCGGCCTGCTTACGGAGCCCCCAAAGGATCCCTGCAGGTCCCTCTTAGCGGCCTGCTTACGGAGCCCCGTCCCGAGTTCGCTGAGGTCCCTCTTATCGCTGTGCAGCTCGGTCGATGTCGTTTGAGTGACAGGGAGATTCGTCACAGTGAGAAACCGTACACGGTCCGCAGGATGTGTGCAGAGGCAGCCTCGCCCCATGTGAACGGCGGCGGCGTGTTTGTCGCATGAAAGTATGTTAGTGCTGTCCGCGCCCGCAATATGTTTTAGTGTCATCTAGCGGAACGCGTTACGCCCGTGAGAGAGCGCCTGCAGTGCACCATCAAATCCCTTTCACTCGCGCGGCCATTCCCTCTCCCTCTGCCTCTACCCATGCCGCCGCTCCCTGCTCCGGCTCCTCCATACATGCCAGTGTCCTCCCTGTTAGCGTTTATCCCTGTGCCCCTCCTGCATTCCAGCCCTGACGTCCGTGACCTCTCTTGCATTCCCCGTCCTTCCCTCTCTCGCATTCCCCATCCTCCCTTCTCTTATAGCCCCCATATTTGCTTATTTATTCTGTTCTTTCTATTAACTATTGAAACGTTTTCTCCTCCATTATTGCACTGCTGCTCATTTATCATTTATCTCTTTATTGCCTTGTTTACTCCTGTCAGCCTATTGTTTCGATCGTCTCCTTATTTTCATCCCTGCGTTACTGCCCCGCCGTGCTCCTTTGTTGTCGGTTTTCCCTCTCACCGAATGTAAACATCTCTGGGCTCTTGAAGGCCGTTATTCAGATTTACATGTTTTATTATTGTGTCAATCATCATACGGCGGCGAGTACGTTCTCTGTCAGGCTTTTGTGGGAAGGTGGAAAGTTCCGGTAGATTGGCCAGATCTTCTTCTGTGGCCGGTTTGGGGGTGGGCGAGCCTGTCTCTTAGTGTTAGGGCTCATGGATAATGATCTTGGGCACAGTGCATTAGCTGCGAGACAGGAATTAGCCCCATGACGCAGCGCCTCCCTGGCACTCTCCGAAAGGTCAGCCTGCGTCCCGCCCGGCCCTCGGAGGGCTTCGCCGATCGCAGCCTGTCATTATGGGGGCGTGGCCCCGGGGCTTCACACGCACTCTCCCATTTAGTGCCCGTAGACCTTTTGTGAATGTGCAGATGTGGTTGTGTTGCCATGGTCACCGGGACGCCCGCTGGGGGGGTCCTGGTGGGCGCAGGATTTCGGCCACTTGTCCACCATTGGCTTCAGGTGTGCCGGATCCCTGAAGCTCTCAGCTGATTTGAGGCATGATGCTAGAGGGGGAGGCTGATAAGCTCCCTTGAATTAACCTGGCTGCTCATAAATGACATCTGCTGGAAGATCACGGCTGTGCCGCCTGGTACCTTCTCTGGCTCTTCCAGGTTTTAAAAAACAGACTGAGCTGCCGGTATCGAGAGTTCAGTCAGCGTCTCATGGTAATACAGAGAGAATATAGACCGTGCAAGAATATTGAACCGGGGAAGCTGACGGATTAAGGTCCTTGTGTGATAATAAACTTCAGATTTATTTTATTTGTTTTTAAAGGCATGTAATCCTTACGGATCAGACCCTGGGGGGTTGAGTTTTTCTGTCTTATTACAGCCGGCAGCTCGACGTCGATTGTGCAAAAGAATACCTGCACCTGTCGGATGGGAAGCCATTATGGTGATTGTCACGGAGTGAGCCGCGACGCTTACGCATACACGCGGCGTACAGGCAGCCATGTGCCGGCCAACTTGAATATCTCAGCTGGCCTGTCTCTTGTGAGCCGCTATTCCCATTATCATCACTGTTAATGCTGTTTTATGTTATTGGTTTCATAAGTCATGCTTGTCACTTACCAATGTTTGCCATAACCTAACCATCTTACAAATTTGTTAGTTGAGATGCAGGGAAAGGCCCACCAGCATTTTAAATTAGCAATGTTTCTGCATTCGACTAATAATTATTGATGTATTCGGCTAAAACACTCATGTCATATTCATTGTCATTTTTCTTTATCTTTATCTAGTATCAATAATTGCAAACACACTAGCTGGCAAATCATTCTCATTTATTGATAAAACTCTGTAATTGCATCTCCGTATACGGTTTACTTACCATCATTCAAACTTCCCGAACTTCCTAGTTTACGTGGAGAAACCAAGGGATTGTACCTCTTAAATAAAATAGAGGGGCTCGCGGGGAGGATGGTGGGTGAAGTTATTTGGACAGGGATGTTTTAATTGTTATTACCCAAGATGTATTTTTAAGTGCAGTGGGTAGTTGGTTTTGTGTTATTGTTTGTTTTGCATTTGTTTTTTTTGATTTACTATTTTAGAATAACAGTGTTGTTATTTAGTTAATTGATTTCTGAAGGCTAACTGGTGAGTCGGGGCTGCATCTTGCCTTTGGCTGTATTAGGCTCCAAGGCCTGAGTTTGAGAGGGTCATTGTGGGAGGTAACGTGTTGTGGCTGGTATGTGACGGCTGTTCTGTATAAGGTCTAGTAAGACACAGCCTGGCAAACTTATGCCTGTTTATTTCTGTTTGGCTCAGTCGGGGCTTTTTGATACTGTTATTACACTGATGTTACCTGCATGGATGTTAACCCTCTGGGGTCTAGGGGTGGGGAATACACTTTCACTCACTGGGGCATGGTCACAATTTCATTCAGTATCAAAATTCAATATTAAATATAACTTAATTCATAGCAAGTAAATAATTTCTTATATATTTGATATTATATTTGGCATTAAACTCATCTTAATCTTAGTGTACTTTGTATATATGTCAGATTTATCTGACGTTTGTAATTTGACATCAAATTACTGCAAAATGCAGTTTGGGACACTTGCAAAAACAATATAAAAGTACATAGTAAGCAATGCTGGCAGTTTGTTTTGATCCCAGATATCTGATCAGAAAGTCCTGGCTACATGAAGATGACTAAATGGTGTAGTTGCAACATTCAGTTGGAAAAATAAATAAGAAAAACCAAACTCATGTCACTATTTCTGGCTCCTTTCATTGAATATGTAGCAACTTTCATGTGTATGAATGAGCTATCGTCACCTGGCCACGTCCCTCCCCCCCCTTTTAAGGCGCTGATGGGGATGTATCTGGATCGCGTTTCACCGTTGCATTCATCAAATTACCACGCGAATGTGATTTGAATACGCGTAAATGCGGCTATTTAGAATGTGAATAGCGATCTTCGGGTGACAGCGGTACTACACACCCCTGATGCAGGTAAAACAAAGTAAGGTGACATGGTTTACTTATTCGCCAATTTAACCCAATTAAAAAAAAACTTTAATACTTCCGACAATGGACGTTTTGAAATAAAGACAGATTATGGATTTAGTCAGCATTTTTTCATGTTTCCGCAGTAAGATTTCAGCAAGTTATGAACTGAAAATACATGAGAAAGATACGCGGCATCTTGCCGACGACGCCGTTGACCCCAGAGTGGAGGTGGCTTGGTCTTGATGTTCACACGTTGGAGCCATGTTGAGGTCACCAAACGTGCTGACAGGGAAGAGCTTCCATTGACTCTACTGGACTGTTGCCGCCATTCTTTGATACAACGGCACAGTCTTCTCCGGCCGTTCCCCGGGTCTTTTCAGTTCTCCAGGATGCTGGGGCCATTTTCCGGTCATTCTCTGGGACACCAGCCCAGCCTTTTCTGGACGTCTTGTTGAGGATCCGCGTATGTCGTCTTGCTCGGAGCTTCTCCTAACTGGGAATATACTGCCTGTGCGAACAGAGATTGGTGGGCGCCGGGGCAGAAGGACATGCCATCTACAGCTACTAGCAAAGCTTGTTTGTTAAAGTTAAACGCGGCCATTCGTGACGCATAACGACGCGGCTCCAAAAATAGGAGGAAATTCTCCTTGTACAGCCTCCCGGTTCATGGGCCACGTGTCACTGTGCGTGTTGGGAATTAGTACGTTCATAGTGTACGTTTGAAGCCGGTGTTAAATCAATGTTACTGCGAAGTCTGCTCTCTAGTTTGTGTAAAAACCAAACTGAACCCCCTCACAGCTACCCAAAGTGTTGAATTCTTCCCAGAGTCCCCCTGTTTGTTAACCCTCTGTCCTCGGGGGTGTTGGCTGACAAATAGGTCTTCCCTTCTCACAGGCCGTAGATGCTCCTCTGCCCCATGTATTCTGAAAGGAAGCCCTCTATGGTAGCAGATTGAATGATGGCTGGATTTTACATTGTGGCCTGAAACCTCGTTTCAAGCTGGTGGAGCCCTTTTTTTTTTACTTACTGATTGCTCTCAAAATGTTGAAATGTCTTGATGAATAATTCAAGTTAAATCCAGGCATTTCTTCTGATTTTAAATTATATGTGGGCCCGTGACACATTAATAGTCAAAGGATTTTGAACAACATGAGCAATTCTTCCTCTCCCAAGAGGCTACATTTCTAATTCAAGGAAAGTTAAGTACCATGCTTGTAATTTCCATGTAAGAAACATCTCGCTTACCTGCAAGGTGTTCAGTGTAATGCCCGTTTCTGTGACTACATCCCTTTTTAAATTGAACAGATTTAATTTATCTCTTCCTGATGTACAGTTCTGGAAAAATTAAGACACCACTGTATATTTAAAAAAAAATCTGCATTTTCAAATCCTGGTTTAATGCTGGCAGAAGGCTACACTGAGTGGCAAACTACATGCAGGCTCAAAATTTCTGAGATGGTGGCATACAGGAATAAGGTGAAGCAGGAGAAACTGGAAATGACCAGACACCAGCCAGGTGAAGGGTAGAAGGGGCATTGTGATGCCAGCGATAACCGTTAACTTACCTGACAGTTTCTCAGAATCGTAGGGTGACATCAAGTGACCTTCAAAAGGAATGGGTGACATTAAGTGCAGGTGTGATGTGCACTGATAGGACAGTGCGTATCAGGCTCCTAGAAGCAGGATTGCAGACCCATAAAGCAAGGAAGAAGCCCTTTATTAATGAGAAGCGGGGAAAGAAGCAGGCTGAAGTTTGCAAAAATGTACATTTTATGCAGGTGCATACTCAAAAATGGAGGAATGAGTGAAACTGAAAATTTTGTTGTGGACTCTTAATTTTTTGCACAGCTGTATTTTCATTCGTTGGATTTCCTTAAATGAGCAGTAGGAAAATTACATCACGAAAGGTAGTTTACCCCGGCGGCTCGAGGGCCCCACACGCAGGATGGGCAGTGACGTTTGTAGGCGTGACATGCGTGTTGGTCCAAAGGTTGATGGCGTCGCGGTGCGGAGGGTAAAACGGCAACGAGAGAGCGACAGGGGGTTGGAGACGACAGGGTCGCCCAGCTGGGGGAGTGTCGCAGGTCACCGGCTGACTCGGGGTGGGGGTTTTTTGGGGGGCGGCGGGGGAGCGATGGTCCATTTGGAAAACAAAGAAGGGAGTCTGCAGTGGTGCCCCCTATGGGCCAAATAATTGTAAAAAAGATGATAAAAGGAAGGCTATCGGTTATGTTCCCTTTTGGAATAGGTGGATGACATCCTCGGAGAGGAGAGCGATAATGAGAGCGAGGGAGGAAGGAAGGAGGAGAAGATGGAGGAAGATGAAGATGATGAGGAGGAGGAGGAAGAAGCTGCAGTGGCAGTGAGCGGGCATGATGGAAAGGAGGATCTCGCCGAGCTGCTGAGCACGCCGATGAAGGAGGCAACAGAGCTGCACCCAGGAGATGGGAAGGCACCCAGGTGGGCTTCCGGATGATGTCCCCATCGCCCCCCTAGTGGTCACTGTTAGCGCAGCCTTCGGCCCTTTCTCGTGCAGCTTGAGTCTCCTTTTAAAGGGCCACTCACTGCCTGTCGGAATTGTTCATGGTTCATGCCGTTTTTGGTCCGGAGGACGGGGCCTGCTTTGTTGCCAAGGCGATGATGCGGAGCGTTTCTTTAGTGAGGACATTTCCGGTCCTTGTTCTTGTGTCTCGAGGTTCCCTAAGATGGTAAGATATTTGTGGATGTGTCCCATTCACAAACCATAAACGGAGGGCCTTTCTGAATTAATCTTCCTGTTTAAATGATAAGCCCAGCAGTACCCTTTCTTTGAAAATACCTGTACGTGTTTTTGAACTGAAAACATCATCAGTTTTTCTGCGTGATGGGTGTCTGCTTTTTGTATCAACTTTCTCTGCTCTAAGTATCCATAAGCCCAAATAACGTCAGTGATGCCTTTTCCGTGGTGAGGATCCCTTCATCGGCTTAGAGTCGATGTACAAGGTACCTTGGTGTCCTCTCATCGATCCCTCCAGCTTGCTCTTCGCACTGCACAGTCCTGTCCTGTAGCTGCCGCCGTGTGCGTGTTGCATTTTCATCTTGCTCCGCTCAATAATGGCTTGTGAGGGTTCCAGTCCTTCAGGCGACACCGGCTTTGGGGGGAATTGCATTAGGCCGGCTTGATTCGTGTTTTTGCCAGAAACTTGCAGACTCACGCGCTGCGCGGCAGTTGGGTGAGCAGCCCGGCGGTTGGGTGAGCAGCCCGGCGGTTGGGTGAGCAGCCCGGCGATTGGGTGAGCAGCCCGGCGATTGTGCGCAGGGAGACCTATGGCTCACAGCTGGTTGGCTGCTTTGTGGCTTTAATAAACTTTGCTGGTTTCCTGGACCAATTTTATTTAGTTAAGGAAATATTAGCATATATATATATATATATATATGTGTGTGTGTGTGTGTGTGTGTGTGTGTATATATATATATGTATATATATATATATATATATATATATAATGTGTGTGTGTGTGTGTGTGTGTGTATATGTATGTACAGTATGTAATTTACTTTAATTGCACCTTTTTATGTGAAACTAAAATTGCATTTTTCCATTGTGGTTTTTGTTATTGTGGCTGATTTTTAATTTTGTTTTATTTTTAATAACTCTGATACTGAAGGGAAGTTTCAGGCCCGTTACTGACACTGGTATCTCATGAGGGTGAGAGAGTGTCCTGTATTCATAGCTAAATAAGGTCTTCCAGAAGGAGGCCTTCTTTTGCGGATCCTACCCTTTTAGGTTGCTTTCATCTCTCTATATGATGCCGGGCGATCTTCGGCTTTTTTTTTTTCCCTTCCGTGCTGGAAAGGTGGGAGACGGGACCCGGGCAATCACCAAGCTGGGAGGGGGGTGACTGAGGGGGTGGCGGTGAGTTTTATCGCCGGAGGGAGCCTGCAATTTGTTCTTGGAGAAGCGGCACTGCCCTGCCACACAGCTCCCTGGCCGCCGTAACTTTGGGGGGGGTTGACAGTTATGGAGGGGGGGGGGGGAATATAGGGCAGTGCGAAGTCTCCCTTGGATTTCAGTTGGCCTGGCCATTCATGCTGTGCTGACAAACAACTTATCAGCTCCGATTTAGGGGACGGACGCTGTCTGTGGATACAGCAGTGAAGGGCACCATTGTCAGAGCCCCTCTACGCTGGGGGTGGGGGGGTCACAGCTCACTGGGCACCTGCTGTCCACAAAGATCCAAGCTCCCCATATAGAGATGGACTGCTGGCAGTGGTACGGTCTATGAAGCAGCGTGCTGCTACAGTGAATATGACAGAGTTCTGCGTGATCCCATGCCCGTCCGCAGTTCGATGTGACCCCATGACCTCTGTGGGGAGGGGCAGGTTGATCAGACCGGAACACCAGCAGCGCTCTGGAGTAGCAGGAGACGGTGAAAGTGATATCGGACTCGCGTGCCGTGAAAAGGGACTCCTCTTGGCCAAAGTCTGACAAAGGCGACTCTTTACTGCCATGTTTACTCGTTGTCTCCCTTCATCGCCGACAGCCACGCAAACGAGGGCGGTGAATGGCGAGCCAGGGGACAGCGCTGTCCTTTCGTTGGGATCACTGCCACGCTGCACTTCAGCACTGTCTGTCACACACTGTATTTACGTGAGGCTGCGTGACTCGGCTCTGCTCGATGCCGGAAGGCCACGGCGGCTTGAGGCCGTTGAGGATGCTCCGTTCTTAGTCCTCCATCAGACGTGATTTTGAAAGGTCCCCCTAACCCCACAGAAATAGTGCCAGGCTCTCAAAGTCTCCAGTTAGCAGGGTCGCAAATGCAAGTGTAAACACTCGGTCGCCCAGCCCATGTTCAGCCGGAAGGTGGATTTTATTACTGTTCTCCAAGGTTTGCTTCAATTTAATGACTGAAATCACGTCATTCGTCACTGGGTCTCGTTTCCCCCGTAACCGCAGCAACACAGCCGCCCATTTAGACACGAATAGATGGGAAGCTGTTGCTAAGGTGAGCACTAAGCGCCATGGAAACGTGGCTCTGATTCCCGCGGCCTGCCGCCCTTTGGAAGCAGAATGTTATTTTAATTAAAGTTTTTATGATGTGGCTCCTCCAGATCTTTACGTGCTTCCTGACGGCTCCTGCATCTAGTCCCAGGTGGCCACCAAGATTGTGCTCCTTAAATTTTAATAGTTGTTACATTTGGAATCATTCTTTAGTGGGAGGGTGTGTGCATGTGTGCGGGTGTGTGTGTGTGTGCACGTTTTTGTGCGTGCATGTGTGTGTGTGTGTGTTTGTTTGTGTGTGTGCGTGCGTGTGCGTGCATGTCTCTGCCTGCTGGCTGACCCAAGTGCATGAAAGGTTCACATGTCTTTGTAAACAACCCCCCGCCCCAGCCACCCAATTCTGTCTGCAATTATGATAACAAAAGAGGATGGTTTTGGTACCTTTTGTGCGAGGTTCATGCTTATGTTGATGCCAGTTTTCTGGTACTTAAATAAAGAAACAGGAAATTAGAGAACTACAGTCGCAACAACTAATTGATTATTTCAATAATGATGGGTAATAAAACAAGTTGTCATCGATTCCTTGCATTGTTGCGGTTTGCTGTGTAAATCTGATACGTCATTTTTGGTCCAAACACCCAATGAAGCAAATGAATACATTGCTTGACACAGGCAGAAGTAGATGTTCTAAATGTTCAGTGGAAAGCTTGCCATTTGTGGTTATGTCTGATGCTAGTTACAGTCAGTCATAATCAGCAGTTTGGGAACATTTGTTTATCACTAGAAATATGTAACAACACTGGGTAGTAGAGAACATGGGATTTATTTGATTCCGATTTGTTAATTTTGTACGATTTGTACGAGTTGAATTTTGCACACAATGTGCAAATAAGTATCTCATATACTATTCCTAATTATATTTGCAGTTTTAATAATAGATAATTTCAAAACAAATTCTTTTTTCTCTGCAGTACCAAAATTGCACCGAACCATTAACCCAAAACCGAGCTTTGTACTGTAAATGTTGGTGAGTTAAGTATAGTCGTTAACAAACGAAATATGGTGGAGACAGTTGGTTCGTCTGTTATTATTTTGTGTTTCTCTTAAGAAATGTTACCTTTAAGCTTATTGTTACATTTTTCATTTTTGAAGCCCTGCTGCATCAGTCATCCGTCAGGGTCCTAGTGGAGTGTGGCTCCCTTCACTGGGGTCCTCGTTGAGTGTGGCTCCCGTCACTGGGGTCCTCGTTGAGTGTGGCTCCCGTCACTGGGGTCCTCGTTGAGTGTGGCTCCCATCACTGGGGTCCTCGTTGAGTCTGGCTCCCGTCACTGGGGTCCTCGTTGAGTGCGGCTCCCGTCACTGGGGTCCTCGTTGAGTCTGGTCCCCGTCACTGGGGTCCTCGTTGAGTCTGGTCCCCGTCACTGGGGTCCTTGTTGAGTCTGGCCCCCGTCACTGGGGTCCTCATTGAGTACGGCTCCCGTCACTGGGTCCCCATCAAGTGCGGCTTCCGTCATAAGAGTGACAGTGACTTGACTGTAAACAGCAGGGGGCGAGGCAGTTAGTGTTCTGTTTTACATTTCATTTTACCTTGTAGGCCGTTACTTACAGCTCTACATCAGACAAGGTGCTGGATCTCAGATTTTTTGGGTACTATTTCTAATGCCCCGCCATACTCATGGGAGTGCGAGTATATCTCCCTTGTCTCCCGTTAAAGTCACCTGTTAAAATGTCGGCTTACTCACTGCTTGGCTCGCTCAAGCTCTTCAGTTTGTCGAGGAGTCCAGAAATATCCCAGCTTCTGGCTGCCAAAGGCGATTGATCAACAATTAGATTTATGGATAGATGTAATATAAGCACATGAACATTCATTTGATATTTTGGAGGTTTGATCTGATTAGCCTGTCTGGCAGGACAATAGATTAAACCGGTTAAAGTTCAGGCATTTTCCTGATTGTTTCTACCTGGTTTGTCTGGTGTGGGGATGCAGGATATAAGTTAGACAATGAAGGGTAATGTAGGGCACCTGGAAAATGCTTCATCAAGATTT
The DNA here is from genome assembly GCA_015164015.2 of Brevimyrus niger. Classification (NCBI taxonomy): domain Eukaryota; kingdom Metazoa; phylum Chordata; class Actinopteri; order Osteoglossiformes; family Mormyridae; genus Brevimyrus; species Brevimyrus niger. Next base: position 20,593,143 of record JAABNY020000046.1, read on the forward strand.
CATCAATATTGGTGTATCTTTTTAAGGGGTAAAGCCTGATTCTGTCTCATATAATGGCAATTTTAAAATCTTACCTTGGAACAAAGGAATATGTAAAATAATTTACAGGCATTATGGCCTCTTTTAATAATTTTGTCTAAAGTCTCCCTCTCAAATGTGAGGCACGCGTGCCACTTCATCAGGTCAGAAATCTAAGGATCTGCTGCACATTCTGGATATAAAAGTCTGTCTTTTTTGTGAATATCTGCTGGTACTTGGTTATCTTCTCCCAGTCAAAGAATGGTGTTAAATTTTGGGTAAATGTTTCATTTATGAAGATTCATGAGATTTGCATTGAGTTCAGTGGTGACCCGATTTCATACCTTTTTATTTCCTTAAAGTTACAAGTCTCATATGTCTTATCAGTTGGGGCTTCTGGTGTCCTAGGTAAGTTCATAAGGTTAATACTTTATTTTCTGGGGATTAAAAAAAATGTATTATAGTAAGTAATGTCTCAGGACATTTCCTAAATTGATTGTACAGTAAACAGATTTTTACGTGATGTCCTAAGGAGAACTGGATTATGGTTAATGGTCAGTAAGTAAATGACAGTGACTCAGGAGGACTCTTGTGAGATTGTTCTTCTTTCATTTCTCTTATTGGCCTTTTGGGGAGAAAATAAAACAAAGGGACTCGCAGTCAGATAGGTAAAGTTCAGCATTTATTAAAGATAATCCTGACAGGGCTGCCTGCTGTTTCGATATGAACGGATTAGCCTTTATGCTGTCAGAGATGTAATCCTGCGTCGTTATGAATTTCCCAGATTCATTTTGGCACTTTCATATCCTCCCCCCCTTGTATACTCTTGTCCGTAGGGGGATTAGGGAATGTGATGTCATCCACTGTCAGGCTCGAATAGTATATGGACACCAGTGAGTGCAAGCTGCCCATCATTTGAGTGATGCCACGTTTATTATCGTCTGCCCTGATTATTTAAACCAGCCTGAGACGCACGTCTGCTCTGCAGCTGTGTTTTGTGTTTGACCTTCCAATAGGTTTAATCCAGTATAATCATTGCCGACACCCCCTCTCTGACCCTCCCCTCGAGCCTTTTCTGTTTCCTCAAGAGGCCTTGCGTTTCAGAATATCGTTTAAACCACTGAATTTCAGGGCAGCACTTATCAAGGATATGCCATTTAATATAAGTTATTCCCAGTTTAAGTGGAGCGCTGGTGTGTTAGACTAAACTATAGACCCACACTCGTGTGTGTATCCACCTGGTTGGGGGTCAAACCTGGGCTAAAACGGGGCTTGGTGTTTTGCCTTCATATTCTGATAGAGTGGAGACAGGCCAATTGAGATGGCAGGCAGTACTCAGCGGGAGCCGGCTCTGGGAAGGGGCCGCGGGGCACAGCTGTCCCCTCCACCCCCCGCCGAGCTCCTCAGGCTGCCGGTCGCTTTAGCTCTCTGGTGGTCAGCCCTGATTTCTGCCTCTCGATGCCTCCCTTCTCCGAGGTCCCTGTCAATAGCTTTGAGTCACGCAGTCCATGCGGTACGTAGGGAGTTTAGTAAGTGTCTCCATTTGAATCCTTAAATAGAGCCATAAATACCCTCTGGGGAAAAAAACACAAGTAAAAGAAGGACCTATGCGTATTGTCTACTAGAAATGAACATTTTCTCCCGCCTGTGGTGTCTGATAACTCTGAATTTGGAATGGGAGCCAAATGGCCGTGCTCCCCATTCCCACAGCCTTGACAGCTGGCAGTAATTCTAGCAACTTATCACGGAAATGAGGATGTGCTGGGAGGAATGCGGGCAGGTGGGCTCTGATGTAAACTCAGCTGGCCCCCCCGATGGGATTGTCGGTCAAAAATTACAGCTTTATAAAGGGTGCTGTGCAGATTTGAGAAATATAAAACCTCTCAAGAGGCAACATCTTGGCTGTACCTCAAGGCTGCTGCTGGGTCCTGGGCCTTATAAACACCCCTCGAGTAGTGGTGCTTGGGATTTGGCCCTGATTGAGTTTCTGAGGCATACAGTTGCATGGCGACTGTTAGAGGGGCTGATGCGCAATAGGTTCCCTTTAGCGTTTCAGTGCTTGTAGGGCTAGCCTGTTAGCATCCCTCAGGTCGCCGTGTTCCCCAAACAGAGGGAAGACGAGGCAGCGTGCAGATTTGCACATTTTTTTGCAATTCTCTTAAACGTGAAAAAAACGTGATGGTCACCTGCTTGACCTAATGAGCACTGTTCTTCTCTTGAGTTGGCACTGTGTACGTGCAGAACTACAGCTAGGTGTCCTTTGAATACAGCCTCAGTCTAATGTATAACCATTCACCTTTGCACCTCCCAACCGCCAAGTCTGTATCGCAGCAGGTAACGTCCAGTTTTCTGTCATGTTGACATTTTACACTGTAATTAGCTGCATTCATGTATCCCTTTAAGTCATTTCCTTCAGTCCAATTCTGCCATTATCTTTTATAATGATGCCACAGCTATTCACTCTGAAGCCTTTTATCATGGGGACTGGTTCTCCAGAAGCGAGTCTCTATCTGCCACAAAGGCCTCTCTGCAGGTGAGCTTTTATTGAATGTGCTGAAAGATGGCCTTCATCAGAGCTACATCAGATGGGCTTCATGTTTTTCTGTGTGTTTTACCTTTAAAATATAAATCTGGGTCCTGGCAGCTGAGAGCGTAGACCTTTAATCAGAAACTGCCCGGGTGAAATTAAATTTTTATTATTTGCCAGTTTCTCCTTTCACCCAGACCAGGATAAGAGGTCAGAAGATGGATAAATGTAGGAAGTTCCATTTGCTTTTCGTGCTTGCCATTTTGGTTTGTTTATTTTTCTGGGTTGAATGTTCATTTGCTTTATGAGGCACACGGTGTACAGTGTCTAGGTGATAACAATAACAAGGATTGTCAGATGACCATAGCCCATGTTCCTGCCAAGGTCACACATCAAACAGGGGAACTGCACTGTTGAAAAGCCAGTCAAATCAAATCAATTTGCGTTACCCTGGAGAAAGCACTTAGCATCCAGCTATGTCGCAATGATTTCGGTTGAAATCCGGTGACTCATCGGCTGGTAAGTGAATGTCCCATGGCGCCGTTGTGTTCAGAGGTGTCTTTTGGAGAGAGCCCACACTTCTGGTCTCTTGTCGGTTTTCCATGGAGACTTTGGTTCTTCAGGATGGTGAAACCTGCCTATAGAGAGGCCAAAGTACAAGGAAGGGTGGACAGTAACCCGTGGGCTCCTGAAGTGGATTGTGGTAGAGCCAGTGGGGTACAGCTGTCACTCTCCCCATATTGTACCTGCTGTATCTTACCCTTTGAACACATCTTTTGGATTCTAAAACCTTCCTTGCTCCCATGTGGAGCTGCATCGTTCTTTATTTTGTTGGATTGGAAAAGGATATCTTAAGTAGTGGGTGAATCATAGTGTATCAGTTGTTGTAGAGATTAAGTCATGTGGGTGTGGTTTGCCCTGATGTTATGGAGGTGCTTTAGATGACTGCCAGAGGAATACCAGCTAAGGGGTATGTGCTACGGACACTTGCCACCAGTGAGAAGCCCACAGTGAAGTAAGGTTCTGTTATAACGTTGAGCTTTTTTCATGTTGGTGGGCTTGTTGAAATCGAAAAATGTGTCTTTGGTTATCACTGAGGAAACTGCTATATCCTGATACTGCTGGTGTTCTTGGAAGATGTGGATTTAATCATTTTTGTAATGGGACTTCAGTAGTCAACAGCCTGGTACTTGGTTTTCTTTTGCCAAGTCACAAAAATGGGTGCTTGATCCCATTAGGTAAAGTTGTAGGTAAATGATGCACCATGAAGTACTTAATGGAGCAGAGGTGCCTGGATATTGCCTTGCTGATACAAGAAATAGGCTGTCACTGGAGGCGCTTTGTCCATAGCTATAGGCACACAAAACAATGACTTGCATCTTCTATTCCTCAGGAAAAAGCTGACTGGTTAGTTGGTCGGTTGGTTGGTTAGTTGATGAAATTGATAAGTGGTTCTGTTTAAATGTGTATAGGCAATGAGAAGTCATCAACAGGAACCAGTCATTCCCTTACTCTTGCAACATTTAAATTAAGCTGATTATAAGAGGATGAACACATATATGCTCTGAAAATTAAGGCTTAAAACATGATCACTTAATGGGATTATGACATTATAATTCCTCTGTTTTTGGACAAGGCTAAAATTGCAGGGCAGACTGTTTTACCATCTCAATAGTTCCAGTTGATTCAAGTAGTCTCTGTTTCTCCTTGAGTAGAAGCTATGAGACCCACGGGTTTAAATGCAAGTGATGTTTTCAGGAACATAATTTATCGTTTAGTTATAGAAATGCACTGCGAATTGCAATGAGACACAAGTAATTTTGACCAATTACTCGTCACTGGCTGGCAGCAGTCTCCTATGTCGGTTGTTAATCGAAATCAGTCACGCCTGCCGTCTCATCCAGATGTTTCACACTGAGATGTAGAAACCTGCCAGTGGGCTCAGGCTGTCTTTTCCATTTGAAGTGTGTATTGTTAGAACAGGGTGTTGACAGCAGAGGGTCTGTCAGTGCTGAATACGGAGCGGTATGACGGTGCTTTGTGTGCAGCTGCTGGTCCGGGTGCCACGTGACTAGGCTGTGTTGCCGTTCGGCTTCTCTGGTGCACCCTGCTTCCAAGGGCCACGTGCTTATGGCTCTGCAAGTGTCTCGGGCCCAGGAACAGACCGAAGGTAGCTCATTAGTCAGGTTTTATTCTTAGGGGATTCACCGGAGTTCACCAATTCATTCATTTATCAAGCTCTTGATTTCAAGCAATGACACGGCGGTCCCCTGGGTGACTTGGTTTCAAATGTGTTAATTAAGGTCTTGGGGGAAAGAAAATCTTTGTTTTGATTAGGTGTTCACTACTAGAGCAGCATTTAACCTGTTCTAAGGAGGATACCTCTCTAATGGAAAAACTGGAGAAATGTTTAGGAGAAAGGGTACTGGAGCTTTTTAATTACATAAAAGTTGGGTTTCCCTCCTACTTTATTCTATACGTACAGGTCAGAGATGGATAGTTCACGGCCCAAGAGTAAAAATCCAGATCAAGATTTTATTTCAACCAAACCAGTTGACTACTGAACTGGTTGGTTGAAGCAAAGTCTGTATTTTTACTTTCTGGACCCGAACTATCCCCCTCTGGTACAGGTTAGTGTAATTTTGTTTAACCGTAACTTTAAATGAACATTTATTTATTTAATAAATAAGTGATAAATAAATGATAATAAATTAACGTTTATTATTTGGCAAAGTATTTGCTCTTGTGCTTGGCGTCAATGTGGCCATTGGCTTCTTTCAGAATATTTCCTATTTAAACATTTTTGTTGATGTCGTAACACCTCAAGGAAGTAATTGCTAATTAATTTATTTTGCAAAAGACCATAATTCCCTGCAAAGATGGCTAGTACCATAATGTTAGATTGCCTTGGCAAATTAAAAATCTTGATGCAAGTCAGGCTACTGCAAGTGTTCAATTAAGGCTCTTTGATTAGGACAGGCTTGCTGCATAATTTTGTATCAGAAAGAGCAGATTATGGCCCAGAATCCTTTGCAGTGTGTGGAGCAGTGTCCCTATGTTCGCTGTGGTCTTGCTATGCTTAGCACACTTTCATAACCATGCAACGATGTAATCCACCAGAGCAATCTGGGCACCTTGTCTTGCAGTCTGTATTTCCAGCTTAGGAAACACGCATTGCCTCGACCACTGAGGCGCCAGCGGCTGTGTGCCAGTGTGTTCCGCAGTGACAGTTTTCCGCAAGGAGGGGAACCGCTGAAAAGATAGTAAAGGCCTCTTACTGGGAGAGAACCGTTACGTAACTGGGAACAGAGCAGGGATGCCATGGCAGGATCACCACTTTCTGCTGGGAATGTCTCCATGTCTTCATCTGCCTCTTGAGCTGTCGTCAATGCTCAGACAATGGTAGACTGTTTTCCTTCAGGTGTTTGGCCTGTTGGAGAACCTAGGAGTAGTTTTTCATGTCTAACTACACTAGTCAGTTAAATATCTGTGTAGATGTGCATGTACACAAAGGTGTCATTAAGATACATTAGAATGGTCTCTCATATTTACTGATTACCATAAAATGTAAGGTTGTAATAAATAAAAGTGCTATGAAAATTAAAACTATGTGGTAGTTAAGGGTGATTTTAATTTACCTGGGATACAGTGGGCTTCAGTCTCTGGCTCTACTGTAAATGAACTTGAGATGGTGGAATTAGTACAGGATTGTTTTTTTGCTCAGTTTAATACCCCTACCAGGGGAGAAGCCCCTGATCTTGTGTTCTCTAATAACCAAGATAGGATTGGAAAATTTTAAGTTAGTGGTAGTGATGATGACAAGGTTAAATTTGAGGTTAATTTTAGTGTTCGAACAGCAAAGTTCAAAACAAAAATATACAGTGTTAGGAAGGCTAATTTTAATGGTATGAGAGTGAAACTAGAAAATGTTAACTGGATGGAGTTAAATAACAAAACTAATGAAGAAACCTGGGAATTTTCTAAAAGCACATTATTGCAAGTGCATGAGGACTTTGTACCTGTTTCCAGCAAAACTAAGTGTACGAAACTGCAGCCAAGGTGGTTTACTATGGATATTGAGAATAAAGTCAAGAGGAAAAGGGCTCTGTTCCAAAAATGGAAAATAACTAATGATTTAAAAATAAAGCAGGACCATCTAAGTGTACAGGTTGAGTTAAAAAAATTACATTAGACTCGCTAAGAGGAATGTAGAAAGGAAGATTGCATCGGATGACAATAAAAGTTTGTTTCAGTAATTTAACTCCAAAAGAGCTCTAAAAGCTGAAGTCACTAATCGGCAAGATAGTAAGGGTTTTATAATTGAAAATAAATTGATACAGTTAATGAGTTGGTGATTGTTTTGCATGGGTTTTGTAGAGGACATAAATTACGTACCGACTCATGTTCCTAATCCAGCGTTGTGTTTAACCAATATAGAGTATGTATACCTGAAGCTGATGTGCTACAAAGCCTGGCTAAACTGAATAAATAAATCACAAGGCCCCGATGGCATCTTGCTTATAGTTTTAAAACAGATAAGGAATATTATTAGCCAGCCTGTAACTTTACTATTCCAGAAATCCCTTTCTGCTGGTGTGGTACCTTCAGATTGGAAGCATGCTGATCTAGCACTAATATCCAAAAAAGGGGATAGAAGTAATCCAGCAAACTATAATCAACCAATCAGTTTTACTTGCATAATTGGAAAAGTAATGGAAGACATAATCCAAGTGAAAATTGTCGGTTACCTGGATTCTAGTAGCATGCTTAGTGATAACCAACACAAAATAAAGGTAGCTGATTATGAGAAAAACCTTGGTGTGTATGTTGATGCTTCCATATCTCGCTCTCGCTAGTGTGGGTAAGCAATTAAAAAGGCCAATAGGATGTTGGGTTACATCTCTAGGTGTATAGAGTTTACGTCAAGGGAGGTGATGCTAAGATCATACAATTCCTTGGTAAGACCCCATCTAGAATATATTGTGTGCAGATTTGGTCACCATACCTTAAAATGAACATTGCTGCCTTAGAAATGGTTCATCTTAGGGCTACAGGAAGGATTCCTGATCTTAGAGGAATGTCTTATGAGGAGAGGTTAGCTGAACTGAGCTGGTTCATTCTTCTCCGCACAAGTGCAACACTTGTGTATTCATTCTGCGTATTTGTACCGGGAAACGTTCATAGTACTCCAGTCAAGCCCATACTTTGCACATGCACACAATGTGCTGTATTTATATTTTAATTTATAATTATATTACCAGTTATTATTCTGATATTCCATGCACACGTCCCCTAGTAGTGAGGTTTCTACCCGCTTCTCTGTGTTTTACAAATTCAGAGGCAGCTCACTAGGTCTCCAGCTTAGGTCAGCTGGCTGGCATGAGATTTTTAATGCAAGACAAGTCTGCACACGCATTTACATGTATGCGACAGTTTTATTACCTTGTTCATAGTCTGTAAGGCTTGCAAACTACCCCAGCACTTGACAAAAGCATCCATGTTGATATTTAAAGTGGACGTTGTCGATCATGTGCAGTGTGTCTAAAGCTGCGCATACACAAATTTGGAGTGCAGCAGGCGTTCGTCCACGGAGGCTCACAATTATGCCAAACGCATCATAAATGTTCGTGTGGACACGTCTGCAAGAATGCGGGTGGAGAAGTATGAACCAGTCTTAAGGGGGGGACATGATCCAGGTATATAAGGCTACACTACAGGTGTAAATGCACCCAAAATGGATTTAGGATGCATTGAGACTGGATCACTCAAACCGCATTCTGGGACGCATATGGCCGCATTCTTATAGCAGTGTGAACATGAATGTATCCGGGGCTGCATTGAAGGACCGCCTACTCGGCTGACGTCCTCGTCTGGGCGTAAGCAGCCTACATGCATTCTGACTTAAATCATATGTCAAATATCCCTCACGCATTTAATGAGTACATATGTAGGGTGTACTTAGAGTATGGAATAGTCTTCCTGTAAGTGTAGTGCAAGCTAAAACCTTGGGATCCTTTGAATCAGAGCTAAATAAGATTTTATTAACTTTAAGCTATTAGTTGAATCTTCCCCAGACGTGTCTGATGGGCCAAATGGCTTCTCATTTGTACATTTCTCATGTTCTTCAGAGTGTGGTTTTCAGCAATCCTTATCGCTCAGTGCCGATACCTGGCTGTCCGTGTGGGATGAGTGCCCCCAGGTAGCCGGTGTTACTGGGGTGTTCCGTAGGGTGTTTATTTGCTGGAGTTTGTAGTTTATTAGGTTTTTGTTCTAAGTATTGGGTTTACACAATGAATTAGCACTGATTAAACACCTTAATACACCCCCCTAGAGAGCAATTAGTGTGTATTACAAAGGAAGCCTCATGTATCATTTAGACAAGCAGTTCCCAGACTTTTTCTGCCAGTGCACCATTTTGCAGAAATACACACAGACACACAGACCAGTACTCATGTCTTTGCCGGGACCGTCCATTCATTTCCACTGGGGAAAGCCCTGCTCCCAACAATGGCAACTTTAACATTTATCCCCCCATGCCTTTATGTAGTCATTCGATAAAATGCAAATGAAACCAAAATGTAGTCTCAAACAAAACACTTGTATATGACACATTTTTATTCATAGTAAAAGAAGAAAACTGCATATAAGTTGATTAAAGAAACTCTCTTAAAAATGTAAATAAATCGTACTAGTGAAAACCAACTGGCTTGTGCTTATTTTAGGCCTAATTCAGTCTGTGGCAATGAATTTCAATGGCGGTGAACTTTTCAAACCCATTAAAAGAAAAAGCAACTATTTCTTTTGATTTCAGAAAAGCACTTCGCTGTTTGTGGTGTTCTTACCCGTTATTACCGCTCCACATGGCTTCTTTCACAACAAATGTTGGAATGTTTTTCCTTACCTAATGCCGACTGCAACACAGACACAATAGCAAAACAGTTTACAAAAAGACTTCTCAAGCAAAATGATGGTTCGTACTTGTCAGATGGATGCGTGGTTTACCTGCTTGAAGCTGGTTGGATGAATATTGTCCAGTTCACAACTACAGTCAACACTAACTAGTATAGTTCATAGAGATGAAGGAAAAAATAGATTATGTATCACGATTTGTTTGTGTGGCGATTCATGTATCGGCACCCTAACTCCAAAATAGATTTTTTTTATTATTTTTTTATTTATATACGTTTGGATTTGAGATGGTGAAACATTGCAGTTCCTCTGTAATCCTACTAGCGGCGCTCTCTTTACTATTCCCACATTGACAGGCAGTACAGCATCCCCTGTAATAGGAGCAAATTATTTTCTATCTGTGTTTAGCAATAACAGGAATGGTGGACGACATAGCAGAGATTCGTGCTGCTCCTCCTGTTTAAATCCAATGTAGCGTAAGGAGGAGTTTGACATGGGACATTCTATATATAAACTTTTCTGTTCTATGTAGACTTGGGATGACTATATGTGGTTTGTGGAACATAGAGAGCCTTAATTTGTAGTACAATTTATTTGGATGCAGTGCATTATGTGATGATGAAGGAAATGGGACTCTTTGAAGTGTCATACTGCTGTTCATCACCCAGCTTTGGTAATGGGAACGGAAGCTCATCCATAGCCGACGTTGTGAGCTGCCTTTCGCCGTAGAAGCCAGAACATGGTTAAGTGGAGAAACCTTAATCTGACATGGCTGTGAGTTTCTTCATGGCTCCCATGAGCATTTCTTATTAGGGTTAGATTGCTGTGTGGTTTTCTACTCCCTGGTCATTAGCTGCACGTTCCTTTGGATGTGCTGTCACGGATACAGCTTTGAAGGTTGCTGACTATGAAGAAATGGTTCTCTGATAGCGTGAAGTTTTTCCTCCACAACGACAAATTAGATCAGAACTCCTTTTTATGTGGATATAAAACAAAACAGACCTTTTCCGTTTCTCCTTCTCCCTGGAAGTGAGCAGTTTGTATTTCAAAGAGTCATTTCACTATATCTACACCTATGCAGTTAACCCTAAAATGTATTATCGTATCTGTATGGAAAGCTTAATGAACTTTCAATTACCACATTAAATAGACAAGATCATTTTTCCCTAGTTTGGTATTCCAATATAGATTTTTTTCTTCATGCATTAAATTGTGACCACTTTAATTCTATCCCCATAAATCCCTTGTGAACCACAGGGGTTCTATACATCAAGATGAATAAAAGCTGCCAGAGCTTCCCTGAAAATCCATAAATTATTATAAGAAGATGCATATGAAATTTATGTTCAAAAGTGCGTGAAGAGAGACGTACCTCCCAACCTGATGTGGATATGCTTATCCTAAAGGGAAAGTTTCAGGATTTAATTTTTTTTTTTTTTTTTTTTTTTTTTTAATGAAATACAAGTTGAATCTGTAAAAGATGGCTACATTACTGTTAACTAAAGACATGCAAAATTCTTGGTCTAGCAGCAGTTTTTTACTCGGCATATGATCCTCTGAGGTAAAGTGATATGATGGCACAGATTTTCCTGTCGGAAGACAGATTTAATATGCTTATTTAGCTGTTGTTTATGCAGTGCCTTGAGTCATTAGGGTTAAGTGTTTTACTGACCATGGGATTTGATCCAGCGACCTTTCGATATCACAGAGTCCTTATCCACAGGCGCTACATCAGGGGCTTCCCAGTCCCCCAGTCAGCTAGTTTTACTGGCACAGTGTACAGGCAGTTCCCAGCTTAAAAATGTCTTATAGACTGCTAGAAAGCCTATTGGCTTTGGTGAAGCTTGGCCAGAGAGTGAAGAAAAAGCAGCCAATGGGTGCTCAGAATATGTGGGACCACCTTGGGGACAGTATGGTCAGCCAGTCCCTGGAGAAATTGGGGTTAAAGACCTTGCTCAAAGGCCCAAAGGTGGGATCAGTCTGCCAACCCAGGGATTTGAACCACCAACAAACAATTTTTTTCAGTTAATGCGTTTTTTTGGTCAGTGCAAAAAATCCATATATGTTTGATGCCTTAACAATTGTTCTAAAATGTAGAGAATAGTACAAAAACCATTCTGTGGGTAGGTGTGTCCAAACCGTTGACTGGTACTCTATTTCTCTGGCTGTTCCACAGCTATAATGTAAAAAAGCACAGATGATAATGTCAGTGGTGGATGGCCTGTTTCAGAAACAGAACATTTCCGCTGCTCACTATGCATACCTCAAGCAAAAGGAGACCTTAATGCAGAATGTTTTATGCTGAATAAAATACATACTTTTATTGTTGACAAAAAGGTATAAAATGGCAAGAATGTTTTATGTCGCTTTCTGGTCTAGTAGAGGCTCAGCACTGTGTTTTATGTATTATTAACTTTTTATTTTTTTCTGACATTGCCATGGTAGCAGAATCCTCTCCAAACGGGAAGCGAAAGCCTTCTAGGTGCCTTAATTCATCCAAATTTCCGTGAATTGATGGAGGAGGGAAAGTCGGAGCTCTCAAAGTTAAGGGAAGTTGCCTCCGAGCAGCCGAGCAGCAATGTCAGGCCTGACTCCGGGTTACCTGATCGTGCGTCAGCAGACTTGCGCGTGGGGCGAGCCAGCAGATCCCTGGCACCAGAGCTGGGGATCATGAACTGAACAGATATAACTCCTGGCCCTTTCTGGTGTGGATCTCACATTAGCGGTAGCGTTTGTGCGAAATGACGAGATTGCGTTTCTGAAGCGTGGCTTGTTAGGGCCGTGGGCCTGGAGAGGCGCCTACACTCTCCCCCCCCCCCCCCCACTCCCATCTACAGATGAAATTGGTCTCCTTCGTCCCACAACCCAGCTGTTCTTTTCATTCCCCGGCAACCCCAATCCCTACACGCTGTCACCATCCCGGAAAGAATGTATGACCCTTTCAGCCGTGTTTCCGCCGCATCGTCGATCTTCCAGCGCATCTGGGAGGAGGCCGGCTGAGAATCATCTGAGGATGCCAGGCGTCCCTCTCCCAGGTGATTATGGGTGATGCTCCAGGATATTAGCTCCCGTGGTTTCACCTTCCATCCCATGGTGCTACATCAGGATCCCCTCAGTTCATGAAGGCCAAAAAGGCATCATCTTGGAACCCTGCTTTCACAATGGATGGTGATATGAAAAATAACAGTCGGTTGTCATAGAAACCAAAAGGCTAAGTAGTTTTTAAAGGTTAGCAGAGTTTTATTTTGGAAACATTCATCCTAGACCTGCAGCTTTAATATACATGAGAAGTGTATGAATGCCCAGTGTAATGCGGCACAGAGGGTCTTTGTGCTTCTGGTATTCACTGACTTCTATTTCTTACATCTCCTTTCTTTTAAAATCCGCAGGGATAGAAACTTTTTTTTTTTTACAGCGTTCAAAAGACTGTTTCAACACTTTGTGTGACCTTGTCCATGTCGATTTTTTTATTTTTTTCTCCCCCAAGCTCATGGAATTGTTGAAAAAGACTAGCCTAGGATTAAGAGGCTTTTTGGGACTTTAAGCGTGTCTTTTTCCGTTGACATTGCGCATTACAAAAGCCGGAGGATCGACACCCTTACCCAGGAGGTCCTGGCATTCTGGGGACTGGATCACTGCCGTGTCCATGTGGTGCCCTCTGCCCTCTGGTCTTGTTCAGCTTCTCCAACAATGAGATTTGAGACCACTTCTGTCACATGACCCTGGAAAGACACGATGACAGGACATTAAATAGCAGGCAGTTATTTGCCATTTGTGGCTTTCAGCTTTATCTATATACTGTGCAATATATCACATAATGCCACTGAAAGATTCATGTTTGAACTTGGTTAAAGTGGTACTTCTTTGACAGAGCCAGTTTTAAGGCCCTACCATTTTTCTGGAATTCAGCCTGTGTGCTTTACATAATCCTACTTAAAAAAAATAACATGCCATCCTTTGAAAGAATGCAAATTGCAATTAAGGAATTATCTACAGGAAGGAAACTCTGAAGTAGAACTGCGACATGATCTGATTGGACCAGTTGCTCTCGCGGCTGAAGATGGACTTTGTAGCTCAGCGGGAAGATGGATGTCTATGAGATCTCTATGGGGGAAGAGCGGGGAGCATTGAGCAGTTGTGTGCAAAGATATTAAAACAAATATTTGAGCTGCAAACAATATTGATAGTAATAGGAATTGCAAAAATCAGGGCAATGTGGACTTTGGATGAAGGTGAGTTCAGAGAGCTTATGCAAGCGATGTGAAGAATATGGCGGTTACTGTCGATCGTCCAAATGGGTTTCCATGGCCTGATTCCCACCGCAGTTCTTCCCTTCCACCTCCTCAGAGGGAACATTCCAACGAGTTTGGAAGACGGCCTCATGAACCTGGCCATTTCGCTCTGTGTTCAGTTCTGTTGCTGAGGTAACAAACATCTTTAAAAATCCACACGCCAGCATTCTGCAAGCTCTTCTGTAAACACTTGAGATTTTGAAATGCTTCACCTTTAAATTATTTAGTCGTCTTGTGTATTAACCCAAGATGTTTATGAGTAATCAGCAGAGAATGACGGCAGGGACCCCAGTTAACCACCACCTTCGACTGCTGGGAAATTCTTGGTGAAAAAATTATGGGAGTACTCTGGACCCCTTTTAGGGGGTTATTCACCACTGACCCCAGCTTTAATACTCCGATTTATTCCATGGCTTCACTTAGGAGTGTGCCTCGTTAAAGTCAAGAGCCAGGTCATGTTGAATCGGCAATAAATACTTCTGAACTCCGCCAGCTAGTCAGACTCTGCAGAAGATAGAGGAGGAATCGTGTAAAATGGGCATGAAAGCTCATTGTCGAGCGAGTGGCACATCTTCATCAGCTTAATGTGATCCCAGTCCATTACTGTGGCAGCGACAGCAGGCCTCTCAGTGTAAATCCCCGCCTTCTGCGCAGATCGATAGGCCTTGTTCGGCTTTGCCTGGTGAACTCTCGAGTCGCCGCGAGCCGTTACTGCTACAGCTGAGAGGCTTAGCGGGGTTCGGGAAGGAATGATTCTGGCAAGTGAGCGCAGGGTAGCGACCGAGCGACAGGGAATGAGGCGGCTGTAATGGCACACGTGTAAGCCTGAGGCGTCGCGGTGTCGCATCAGGCTGGAAAGGCTTTCCCAGCCGCCTGTGCGGTCATCTGACGTTTTGACATTATTTAGAATCCCCTATCATGAAGTATCTGTCTGTGCAATATGCGCAATTATCAGCTCTTATAGTTTCCTGCTCATACTGCTGTTTGCTTATTTGTATTAATTGTGTTTTGGTCCAGGGCACATCCTAAGCTTGATAATTATTCTTTGAAAAGATCTGAATACTGTGGAGCACATTCAGTCAACTCCTGCATACTATATATACCACATAATGAATAATATTATGTTTTGGTGTAGATGAAGAAAAACCTTCCTTTAGTATATATGTGGGAGTTTTATATTGTAATAAAAATGATCGGCGTGTTTTTGAACATTACCCAAAAGCGGTGACAAGTAAAACGGAAAATCCGTGCGGAATGTGAATTAATCAGTATTCACACGAACAGTATAATTACCCAGGACAGACAGAATTTGTAAAATCGTTTATTAGGTGACATCGGCTCTTTTAATGTGAGGGGCCGGTATCATGGCAGGTTTTAGTTTAATATTGCAGATGTTAAACAGCTAGGTTGTGAGATTTTTAAAAATGATATTTGGTAATGAGCACATTTGTCATGGTCTCAGGACACCCCTGGAAAAGCAGTTGCCTGCCGCAGAGCTAAAATCTGCTGGGGAGGCTCCGTCTTTTCAGGACTAAACTGGCAAGAGGTGTGAACGGGACCAACTACAGAAAAATAATCCCAAAAGCATGCAGTCAACTTACAGGTGAAACGGAGTACTTCAGGGACCAAATGAGGCAGACCTTGCAAGGTGCAGTTATGGGCCTGATGCAACTGCATTTCAGTCCTGGTTATTTATGCAAGACGAATCGTACCAAATTATCCCTACACTGGAAAGGGATTTGGGGGGGTGAACTCGGGTAGCCCCCATAATTCTCTGCTGCCTCTGTCCCCCTTGCCTCAGATGGATGTTGGTCATGCCCAGGTGCCCCGCCCTTGTGCTGAAATGATGGAAATGAGTGTTTTGAAGTTTGACGTTTAATAATAGGATGGGTAGATGCTTGTTAATATTTCCCATCATGCTTATTTATCAATTTTTCCGGTTGACTGCAGTACAGGCAGGATGTTTGTTATATAAATCATGGCTTTGGGTCATTGTTGTTCATTGCGTTCCCGGTGCCGTCTTCCGCTGTATGTTCTGGAAATCTAGCATGGAGTACAGCCTCTGAAACGGCTTATATAAACACGCTTTATTTCCTTCATTCCGCTTGCATGTCCTGCTGTTCCCTCGTCGTCATTAACTAGCCAAACCCAATAAGGAATGAGAAGGGGGTTTCAGTGGTGCTCTACACCGCTGTCAACAAAACAAATCAGTTTATTCTGATGGGGGGGGGGGGTTGCGTAATGCTAAGGTTAGAGTGCCGAGAATGTTGGCGTGAGAGGAAGCTTACTGTCAGAGGAAGCGTCAAGGCCCGACAGCCTGGCCCACTGAACGCTGTGTGGAGTCTGGACTGCAACGATGGTCGGACGTCTACTTTGGGTCACCGGCTGCAGTGTCTTGCCGCCACATTACTCTCCTTCATCTCTGAGGTGGTCTTGTTTTGCCGCGGCTTGTCTTACGGTCATGGACGTTTTCTCCTCCGTTTGTTCCCGCGACGATCGTGCTCTCCTCCACCTGCTTCTGGCTGCTCACCTTACCTCCTACCACTCCTGCTGACTTTCTGTTTCCTGCCCTCCTCTCTCTTCCCTCCATCTTCTCCCCCCCCCCCCATTTCCTGTCGTGCATTTCCTGTTATTGTGGAACACTGATGGGTGGTGGTGAAGGTAATTAAACTGAAATATGGAATCTAAATATTAAATCGCATTATTGCATGCTGTTAAACTCCAGCGTCAGGTTTCAATTAATATCATTTACGATGTCCATGTAAGCAGTGGTGGAGATTTGAATTCAGTCATTTTTTAATGTTATTTGTTTTCAGCATGCTGAGAGCTAATGGATGGGCGTCTTGTATTATGAACCGCAGGCTTTTACTGAGTATAGCCTGTTCAGTTTGGAGGTTTTTAGTTTTAGGATGGCATTTTTCACCGTCTTTTTAAAGAGAGGATTCTGGAGGCTTTGTGAGACTTTGGTGTTGATGCTAATCAGCGTGTGAAGATCTCCTCCCCGTTCTCTTCGCCCGTCTGTGTCTGGTAATGCGTTCCCGATGAGCTGCTCTCAGGAATGAGACACCAAAGAGTCTGGGGGCACCATCCTAGCCTGAAAGGAGGAGCTTATCCTTGCACTTATTTTTTTTTTTTGTCGCAATATGATGGACGTTAGCCGCAAGTGATCGCTTTAATCGTCATTTACATTTCCAGAGCTGGATCGTAACGTTAGAAGCCTCTTCAGACATTTTGATCCGGTTTATTGTTGCTAATCTAGTTAGTCGGTCCTTATTTACATATCGGTATCTGCAGTTATGTAACGCATCACATTGCGGGTGTTTGTGGAAATTCAACTCATAAGACATACTGGGTGAAGCACAAAGAATCTGTCAGTGTCGCTGTTGGGCCCGGCCAGCCCACTCGCGCTCTGAAGAAGCCTTCCGTTGCCTTTCCTCTGCGGTTCCGCCGCGCTGCGGTTCTGTGCTTTCAAACAGCAAGCGATGCCGGAGCGAAGCCCCGCCTTTCCCCACATCTGTGAGCTTTTAACCTACTGGCAGCTCGAGCCCGGAGCCCGGAAGGTTCTGGTAGCTGGCACATGCCGCCCTACGTACAGGGAATTAATGCGTGAGAATTTCTTTGGAGGGATATTGAGGGAGAAAAGAACAAATCTGTTTTGGAAAAATGAATTCCCTCAAAGGATTCCCCGTGTTGTATAACCGCTTACAGCTACAGCTGATTCGGCCTGCAGTTTTCATTTCTTTTTAGTAATTATACTCTGTACAATCAGTGGGTGCACAGTTTTGTAAAATTCCTCTTTACTGAAGACTTGTCAGTCCCTGTAGGAGTCTCAAGGAGCAGCTGTGATTTAACCCTGTGCATTTCCAGCCCTTTGTAGGAAATTCTTAAATGTTGTGGTATAAATGACCAATATAAAAATCGTTATATCATCCTTCACCATCACAGACCTTGATGAAAAGCTTCCCTTGTGTTTCTGATTTTCGCTAAATGGTAAACGTAGAGTGTTTACATTTTAAGAAATATTAAGCATGTATTTCCAATTCTGTTCTGGTCTTCTGCTGGGTATAATGTTATTCACTATAGCTGGCCATGATAACGGAGGTTTCCATAAGGGGGGGGGGGGGGTCACTATCTTTAACTGCCTTTTCTGAAAATCAGAATATCCTTTTTTCATGCATATTACTGCAGCTAATACTTTTTTTGAAATATTTTGCTCCCAGCTTGTTTGATATCATGGGGGCAGTGGGCCTTGGCTTCATGTTGCCGATGGAGTTCGGCCCTCTGGGGGAAAAAAGTTTGGGATCCCAACTGCATATCATTGACTTTAATGATCTAGATTGCGATATGAAGTTGAGATGAACATTTGCGTTGTGTGTTTTTGGAATGTATCTGACCATTGTTTTGTTAGTGCCGGTAAAATTGGTGTTCCAGATTTAATTATGTTTTGAAACGTTAGCAAAGCAATGAAAAAAGTGTTAATTGAGCAACTGACGTCCTCCCTTAGGGACATGTCTGTAAGTACTACAGCCTGTTTGACGGGAATGATATTGACAGCCAACCGTCTTATTGATTTCTCACGGGAAATGGCAGCTAAGGTTTTGCTTGCCTGAAAGTCTGAGTGATGGACAGCATCGACCAAGTAGGACCGTGGAAGAAGTGGGAGTGGCGCTCTGAGATCCTGAGCAGAGCAGGCTAGCCGTTCTGAAGCTATTGATTGCTCGTCCCTTAGATTGACGTTTGAGGGCCATTTCATCAAATGCAGTCTGTCGAGAACTTCACAGATGGATTCTGGTGATTGGTCCCTGTACCTCGGGCCCTTATTATGCCTAAAAATAACTTTCTGCAACCAAAGTGATGTGATCTACTGAGCCATGGAAAGAATATGATGAGTCACCCTTTCCTCTTCTCCCCATGTGGACTAATACATGTGTGGCCCGTGTCAGGAAGACCCAAAAGCAGGGGTTCTCAAAGTCCAGACCACAGTCAAGATGTAGACCAAACCGCAAGTTAGTCCAGACCTAGCCAGTAATGTGCCTTATGAATGGTTCAGGTAAAAAAAAAAAAAATCTTAACTGGGTTTGAAGCACAAGTCGAACAACCAAACTTCACACACACATAACTCGTCATAATCCCTCCCAATTAGTCGAAACAATCAGAGGGCGTTAAAATTTTTCCATTTTTGTTATACAGTACAGTGCAGAAGTCTTGGCCAGCCAAAGAAAAACATTTAAATGATCTCCATGTTGCTGAAACTATGATAGTGTGCCTGTCAATTTGTGTTAGTCATTGACTAGCTTAGTCAATTCAAAACCTCTGTTAAGATTACCTCAGTACTTGCAGCAATCATACAATACACCCATGTATTTTTTGACTCAAAAACTAGCACACCTTGTATAGCTAATCAATAAGAAGTACTTTTTAAAATGTAACTAATTAATTAATTAAGGGAGCTGGCTGAGGTGGGCAGCGGTTGATGCTGATGCCTCACAGCAATAAAGTCCTGGGTTCGGTCCTCGGGTCGGGGACTTCAAATGCTCTCCCCGTGTCCATGTGGGTTTCTGCCTGGGGCTCCAGTGTCCTCCTTCAGTCCAAAAGTGAGCAAGGTAGGTTAATTGGCAACACTAAGTTGGGTCCATAATTATATGAGAGTGTGCGCCCTGCAGTTTGTTGGCGGTGCCCCCGGTTGGGATTAAGTGGTTCTGGTGATGGATGGATGGATGGGATGGGATGGGATGGGATGGCTGTGGTGCCCCTGAGGAGAGGTTTGAGAACTGAAGCGGTGTTCATCTAGCCGTCCTAACAAGATATCAGTAACTTCTGGGCTAATGGAAGATTTTTATGCAAGTCTTTGATTGTGCTATACTTTATTTGCATATGTTCAAATGGTAAATTATGTTTTAGTTCTGAGCAAATGTGTACTTCCTACACAGACAAATAGCTTTAATCATTTCTCTTAGTACTGGATATTTATGTTTTTATCGAAGGCTATTGTTAATTCATTAAAGTTCATGAAATGCTGTTTTACCCCTGACTTTGAACAAAAAATCAGAAACCAACCTTAGATCAGAAAGTATGAGAGGCAATGCCCTAAAGGATTTACAGATTGTTTATTAATGTGCAGGGTTCCAGTTACTCAGTTCCGTCATTTTGATCCACTCAAAGTTACCAAGATCACCCTCTTCATCCTTTGGTCCACTTACACTGGTTTGATGAACATTCCCACCACAGCTTGTCCCGACACCTACACTTCATGGTGGGTAATGTTCTGTACATTGCCAATGTTTCTCAAGCCTCAAAGACGCCATCCTGGGCGGATGGATAGTAATGCATTAAATACCATATTACTGTTGCTACATGATTAGTTCACTGGAAAGAATAACTCTGTGTATACAACGTACTTTCTTCTTCAAAGACCTTATGAAACAGACCTTTCTTTAGCAGTCCATGAAGATGAAGCACCTCATTTTGCATATGTACATAATATGCAACATTTCTAGAAGCTGCTACTGCATCAAGTATTTCCAGACGCTGTTGAATCACTGCTGTGCAGTGATTTCGCTCAGTGGGACAGTATAATTACCGCCGTCCCCCCCATAACAGTGAAATGGAACGCTCGGTTCTTCAGGAGCTGCGGGCGTGGTGGGGGTGCCCCCCGCCGGGAACCTGAGAGAGTGCTCGCGCCCAAGCCCGGCTGACAGGACAGGACAGGTCTGAGCGGGCTCTCATTAACAAGACACAGAGGGGCAATTAACGGGCGCAGGAATGAGAGATCAGAACAGCGGCGGGGAGCGCGTCTCCCAGTTCTGCTCCAAGGTGTGCCCTCCTTTTATGGCTGCTGCCCGCTGAGAAGATCGCTTCGGTGTACCTTGTAATATAACTACCCTGACTTCTGTAATTGCCTGTTAAACACCGTCTCCGGTAACACTGGTCAGGCAGTGCGATGCCGTACACTTAGGTTGTTATAAAGTGGAAGTAAATAAATGAAAGTAATTGATCTGCTGTCATCCTGTTCAGCCTTCTGCCCTATGCTGCCTGGGTTAGGCTCCGGGCCCTCTATGCAAGCTTGTCCAGGACAAGCGGATGGATGGATGGATGGATGGATGGATG
>JAABNY020000046.1:20623975-20636616 GCA_015164015.2 Brevimyrus niger
TGCTGAAAGCATTCTTTAGAAATGTTGGCCCATATTGATAAGATAGCATCTTGCAGTTGATGGAGATTTGTGGGATGGACATCCAGGGCACGAAGCTCCCGTTCCACCACATCCCAAAGATGCTCTATCCATTTCAGCGTGGCCCAGTCCCTCTATAACCCTGGGAGCTATTTCAGCGTGGCCCAGTCCCTCTATAACCCCAGGAGACATTTCAGCGTGGCCCAGTCCCTCTATAACCCTGGGAGCCATTTCAGCGTGGCCCAGTCCGTCTATAACCCCGGGAGACATTTCAGCGTGGCCCAGTCCGTCTATAACCCCGGGAGACATTTCAGTGTGGCCTCACTGTTTCTCTGCTAAGCGGTTGCCCAGAAAAGGTTAAACTAAAATGGCAGGACAGTTTTATTACTGGCAGTATCATTATATGAGAAATGCTGCACTGGTCTCTGATAGGTTTACATTGCTACACATCTAAATGTGTCATTTACCGCCAGGTACCTGTGGTGCTCTCTATGTATTCCATTTATGAAACGGGGTCCTGGGGACGAGCCTGTTTCAGTCGCTCGTTTTCCCAACAGAAAAATAACAAATCAGTTAGAGCAGCCGATGAAAGAGGAAGCCTCAGATCTCTGCCCGCATAATGCACTGGCAGCTCCAGCCCCTTTCTTCAGTCTAATTAGGGTTATGCGTCCCAGAGGCTGCAGAAACGTGAGGTTATGAACTCACTTCTGGGGATTTGGGCTTGAAGGAACAAACAGTTCCAATAAATCTTTTCTTTTATCGGCTATAAGAACGGCAAGCTCTACCCCCCCCCTCCCACTTGTTGTATCTCCCCTCCCCTGGAACACCTTTTCAGTAGCTGCTTATGATCAGATGGAGTCTCTGAAAGGAAGTATATTTTTGGCACTTCAATGGCTTTCTCTTACAGCGCCGCAGGAGGTGATTGGCATGTCTTCGAGCCAGTCACGGTGAGGCCACAGTGGGGGTCGGCTCCTGAATGCCTGACAGAATTAGGCAGAGTCTCCGTGTGCTGTTATTTCAGATTCAGATCCACAGGTTATAAACATTTCATACCAAGTAAACATCCATCCATTTTCTGAAACCACTTATCCTATTCAGGCTTGTGGGGGGTCCAGAGCACATTCCGGAGGCTACGGGCAGAAGGCAAGGAACAACCCAGGAAGAGGTGCCAACCCATCGCAGGGCACACCCATACCCACACACCAGCCACTCACACATATACACTATGGGCAATTGGGCAACTTCAGTCAGCCTCGGCATGTTTTTGGATTGTTGGGGGAAACCGGAGTACTGAGTAAACATATTACAGTAAAACCTTGGATTGTGAGTAATTTGGTCTGCAAGTGTTTTGCAAGATGCGCAAAATTTTCATATAAATTTTAACTTGATAAACAACCAAGGTCTTGCATTACGAGTATTACGTATACGCTTTGTCAGCCAAGTGTCACGTGATCACAATTGAGCTGATGGTTCTTCTCTCTCTCTCTTGCTGCGGGATTGTGGGTCATTGTCTCTCATTCTTGGTCTCAGTCAGCGTGCCTCACTCATTCAAAATTTTGTAGAAAAGCACCACCAGAATAAGGGCGTAGCAGTGCGTGCGATGAATCTGTTTAACAGCAATGCAATGTCCACATTTCCACAAAAATCCACTAAAGCAGCTGTCATTGGATAGGTTCCTTGTTAAAGTCACACAAAAAGAAAAAGATTCTAGTTAGCCACCAGATAGCAGTGATTCCATTAGTTATAGTGAAAGTCATCTTACAAAATAACCCTCCTCTTCTCCACTCTCTCGTCTCACTCACACTATCCACGATTATTTTGAAAGGTAAAGTGCAGGTTACTTTGTTTTATGTATTTTTACTTTATATTTTGTATTAATCGTTTTTATATGAATGTTTTTGAGTTGTTGAACGAATCATCTGAGTTTGCATTATTTCTAATGGGAAAATGTGCTTTGATATACGAGTGCTTTTGATTATGAGCATGTTTCCGTAAAGAATTATGCTTGCAAACCAAGGTACCGCTGTACTGTGAAGTGTCTACGACTTTAACGAATGAAATATGCAACACATCATAATTTGTATTTATACGTTGAAGGTGTCCTATAATAATAATTGGAGGGATGGTATTGAACATGATTTATTAATCTGCCGTGGAATACTTTTCACACAAGCCTGGTGTGTGATTCAGTGCTGGAATGTCCTGGTGTCGACCTGTAAGTTAGTGACCACCAACACCAAACCTGGAAAATGGGCAAAAATTACTTTCCAGAGCTGTTAAGACAAATCACAATGAAACGACTCTGCTACCTTATTAACGATCTAGTAATAAAGCACCTTCCACTCAAATTCCTCCATTTGAATTTGAGTGTCTGGGCGGGCAGTGAATGTCTTTGATGGCAATGAAAGATCATCACACTGGGTGATTTTCGTTGGAATGAAAGTGTGAGTTTAAGAATGTGACACCAGAGTCCCTCGTTCCGTAAAAGAGTTTTCCCGATCCTGACTCCAGAAGAAGGCAATAAAAGCACTTGACCCCCCCCACAACTCCACATTGATGCTGAGCGATGGACAGGTAAGATGGTGACGTGACACAGGTTCAATGTCTTGTGTCTGATGCCAGCGAGCTTCGGCTACCCATGTGCATGGAGCTGTACATCACTAACACTTATCACTAAACCACACTAATAGTGAGCAGTTTCAGGCTCACTGCCCAAGCCCCCCCACACTCTCTCTGTGCAGACCAGCATGCCTCAATTAGAATTAGGGATCAGTGGTCATTGTCAACACACCACAGCAAAGCACACAGTGCACAACAATGAAATGTGACCTCTGCATTTAACCCATATGTGACTTTCGTGACATAGCAGGGGGCGGCTAATTCAGCGCCCGGGGAGCAGTGCTTGGGGACGGTACCTTGCTCAGGGTACCTCAGTGGTGACTTGTTGGTGGGGGATTCGAACCTGCAATCTTTCGATTACAAGCACACTTCCCTGACCATCAATCCACCACTGCCCACGTCTGTCTCAAAGAGAGCTTTCATTGACAGAGGCAGATGGATCTCTGCCTGGGCCTTCATTTCCTGAAATGAAACTTTCGCAGCGGTTTATTCATCAGGCCTATCGTTTGCATGCTGGTAGCTGGTGTGTAAGCAGACGTGAGTTACCATGCCCTCGCTAATTAGCCCAGAATGAAAAGCATGTGTCACAGCAGGTTGGTGGCACCCCAAATACATGCAGAACGTCTGCAGATTGGCTGGTAAGTGCCTAAGCCGAGTCTGACCCCTGAGGCTTACACACAGGATGAAAGCAAGAGGCAGGACAGAAAGAGCCAGAGATTTGCCCTGCTCCCCCCCGCCAGAGGATCCTCCCCCCGGTTTTGTGTGCAGATCTCGGGACTCACAGGATTACTGACCACAGACTTCAGCCCAGGGACTTGAGGTCCAGGCTGCAATGACCTCCAGAGCGCTTCTAATTTATTCCTTAATATTTAGGGGTATGTTTTGGCAGTGCACCAGGTGGCTGATTGGTTAGGTAATTGGACCAGAAGATTTGCACTCCCAAACGTCTGAATGGGGAGTGCTTTCAGTGCCCTAAAGAAAAGTAGTTGGCCAGAAATGGGCATTGTGTAACATGCAAGCTACCCAAGTAAGTCATCCCAAATAAAGCATGCCTGCCGGGCAAATGCATATTCAATGGTTTCTCATCCT
Organism: Brevimyrus niger; assembly: GCA_015164015.2. NCBI lineage: Eukaryota > Metazoa > Chordata > Actinopteri > Osteoglossiformes > Mormyridae > Brevimyrus > Brevimyrus niger. The sequence goes on from JAABNY020000046.1 coordinate 20,627,702, forward strand.
AGGCAAATCAGTCTGACTTCATTCTTGCAGCTGATAGTTTTTGTTGTAACATGGTCTCCCTGTAACAAACTAGCCTCAGGGGTTATTAATGTAGGATGCATTTTGCCTTTAAACTGCTTTAAGAATCTTTTCGTAGGTGAGGCCAGGATGGAATGGAATCTATGTACTAGTAAAATGTAATTATCCTCGTCATCTATCATTGACATGCGCCTTAATAGCCACCTCTTTAATGCTAGTTTAAATTAGTATGTTAATTAATAGTCTGTTTGATAGATGTTGCCCATGTTCTAGTAAAAACCTACACTGTCATAGTGACTGATAATTGAATTTTAATTTTGATTTTAATTGCATATTGTTGGGATTGCCCCCAAGACCCCAAGCAGGATAGGTGGTTGGAAAATGGATGGATTACTGTGATTAATGATTGGATTTGATTACATAAAATACATTACCTAGATGACAAGTCAGCTCCATACTAACAGATAAATTAAATTATTCATAGATAAGAACTGTATAATTTTTTTACATTTTCCAAATGTGTGAATGTTTGAATGGGTAGCAAACAGCAATAAAAGCTTATTTTTGTATAAATGTTTGAATCTTTCAAAGCTGTAGAGTTTAAATAGTTCATTGGAAATAATTGAGTTAATTGAACAGTGCTCGACGTACGCATCAAGTCACAAATACAGAAGGCAGGGGAGCAGCATAAACAAGATGTCAGTCACACGCAGGGCACACACACTCTCAGACACAACCACACACTATGGGCAATTTAAAGCCAGTTAGCCTAATTGCATGTCTTTGGACTGTCAGGAAAATCCTTTAGAACTTTTTTTTTTTTTTAATAAATACATTTGACTGCTTTACTTGATACATTCTCCTAAATGTCAGCTGATATTTTATTCCCTTGTATAAAAAAATAAAATATACTGTGAATGTAATTTGGAAAAGTCTTCTCACCCTGTGTGTGGATGGATGGATGGATGGATGGGTGTACCTGTAGAGAAATCTGAAAAAATATGTAAAATTTTATTGGAAATCACACACAAATTATTTAATACCTTACACATTTTAAATATACAACATATAGTGGTGGAATGTCAACATCTTTTTCATTAAACATATTTCCAGTGCAGCTATTCATATCAAATTTATAACATACATTGAAAGGAGGCAGACATGCCGTCGGAGGGTCATTTATTGAGCCTGGAGGGTTATTAAAGCTCAGAAACAGGTCCTTGTTTACCTCAGGGCTCCGTTCGCTGCTTTCAGCCCGTCGGGCAGCACTGATGATGCACATACATGCTCACGCGCGCCATTATGCCACCACAAGCACGCATGTGGCCCGTTAAAACACAAACGAACACTGTAGGAGTCCGAGTTTGCTATAAATCACTGACACGTTGATATACCTGTATTACAAATATTACAATGATACTGTATATAAAACCCCGCATATGGGAAAGTTCTATAATTCAATCATCTGCCTACACTGTGTCATCCTGTTAGCCAAGGGATTCATCTGGCCTCAATTACAGCAGCCAGAAAATCTAAAAATGTCCATTGGTGCTGCTTGAATCTGCATCACCTGTCAGTTTTACGGTAATGGAGCCTCTGACCAGGCTTCTCTGTATTGTATAACACCGCCCTCTCTGCTACCTCCCTTTGAAAGCCCTGCTGCTCACATTTTACTGGAGGGGCATAAATAATGTTCGTGCTTACTTAATGTATTAATTAAGCAGTAACTAAGTGCTAGTTATGCACTGATCCCATGTTTGTTCATCATTAATCAGTCATGAAGGTTAATGTATTTCACGCAGTTTCTCTATTTGCTCATGATTCGTGAGTATTACTTGAGTAATAACTGAGTTACTTGTGTCCCCTCAGGTTAAATGTTACCAGCATGATTTTTGTATCAGTAAATCATGTTCAGGAATGTACAGCATTTCCTGGTAGTTAGCAACGGTCATGCCATGGTTAATGTACGCCTAGGGGGGTCAATGATTACATGCTGGGTAAGAGTGACTGTAACCATGACGATGGTGACATGACTTTATACACATAGAATTGCATTTTTGCTTCCATTATGATGACATCTTTAACATCAGGAATCACCTGACCATATGCAGGGAATGCATAATGAATTTTCTCTGATGAATCACCACAAAATGCATAGTATGTGCAGCAAATACCTACAAATACATTTACTAATTAACTTAATCTTTGTCTATATGCTGTTACAGGGAATAATGTCCTGACTTCTGCATTAATGTTCATTTCTGTTCTTCAATGACTTGTGAAAGGTCAGATGTGTTTGTGTGTTGGCCTTGTGTGAATAAAAAATTAATCATTTCGCAAAACATGATGGTACCAATCATTTTGATTGGATGTAACTGTGACCCAGAGTTCAGCATTAGTCGAACATAATGTGTCACAGAATGGGAGGAGTTGGGAATGAATTGCCCAGTTTGTGTCTCAGAAGAGTCTTCTGGAAGCTTCTGGATGGAAAGGTGCCTGAGCCCAGCGTCGGCTCTCCTACACTGTGATTTCTGACCTGCAGGTCTTTTTTCCTGCTTTACAGTAAACATACGAGGCCTGCCTGTAAGCATTGTGGGTAAGGGGGGTGGGGGGGGAGGGTGGATGTCAGCCATGGAGTCAAAAAACAGCAAGCTAAAGGCAAGAAAACAGAAAAACAGAATCCCTATGCAGCACAGGGAGTCGTGTGCCTGCTGGAGTCGCCGCTCATAGCTGTTCATGGTGTATTCCAATCTTCCATCCTATACTAGCAGCATATTCCCAGAGAAAGCATGTTGGCCCCTATAATGCCTCTGTAATGAATTCAGTGCAAACACTTTGAGATACAATGTAATACCATAATCGTCTGTTTCATCTTCACTAAAGCACTACACACGCAGCAAATCCCGAAACTGCACACTAGATAAATTAACCTCCATCATTTAAGGAATTCATACACTGTGTCATGGTGTCCTACAAAAAAAAAACACTACTGATCAAATTGTCTTTATCTTTATGGAATGCATGGCCAGGATGTTATCTTTAAATGCAAAGACAACCACCTAATCCTTCAGCCTCATTTTAATGCATGAAAAGTATCCCTTTGACTAGAAAATGGGGGACAGATTACACCTTACCAAAAAAGCTTGAATTTAGTGCTACATAAACCAGACCCCAGGTGACAGAGGGAATGTTTAGCCTGTTACTGCAGTGAAAAACGGAGCCACATGTATGTTGTAGGTGTCGCGTAAACTTGTACATCAACACACAGAGGGAGTCATCTAAACTGTGTTTTGAGTCACAGAGGTTTAAGGTGTCATACCAACTCAAACTTCGAAATATAGAGGGAGTGATATCAAATGAGCTTTGAGTCAGAGTGAGACACAAGTTTCATGCCTCATGTAAACTCATCAAAAATGCAGAGAGTGACAGAAAAAATTTCGAGTCACTGAATGAGTCACAGAGAAGTTTTAGACCTCACATCAACTTATACGTCAAAAACACTGGGAGGGTCACATATAACATGCTTTGAGTCACAGAGTGAGTCACATGGACACGTTTTAGGTGTTTAACTCACATCACAACACAGAGAGAGTCATATAAACCAAACCCAGAGAGACAAAGGGAGTCATAAACCATCCCTCAACTCACAGGGTGAGGCTGCAGAGCAAGTGACATAAACAAAGTCATTCCTCAGGCCACAGAAGGAGTCACAGCTTCAAGCATATACTGTAAACCATTCTTTGACTCACAAAGGATGTCGTATGCTCTGTGTCTAACTGAGGCCTTATTACAGGTTCACTACATACATATTATATGAAAGATCCAGGGGAAGAATGTCGCATCATCTCTCGTTCTACACCCTTCCTTAGTGACCCTCTAAATTTGGGCCTTTTCTAGATGGAATAACATTCCTTACTGTCGCATTGTGGGGAAAAAATATGAAAAATCGGCAATGCCTTTTACTGCAGAGTACGCACATTGGGGTTTTACGTTGCCCGTTCACAAAATGGACGAAGGGCATTGTCACTGTGTTGTAACGTCTTGATGCCAGCTTCGGCAGACCAGTAGCTTGAACCAGTAGCTTGAACAATGCAGACGGAATGCTCTGTGTCACCTTTGAAATCGAATGAGTCTTAATAGCACTAAACTTTCTGCATGCTAGAAGAAGGCATAGACCATATTGTCTGCGTTTCATCACGGAGGTGCCCTTGCAGGATCACACGGTACATCAAACATTTTTATTAGCCAAGTATGTATGCATACAAGTAATTTAACGTGGTGTATATGCCCCTAATACCCATAAAACTCTATAAGGCTAAACTTAACTAAGCTAAAGTTATGGTGACCAGATAATCCATATCAGGGAGGACACTTTGAGCTAGGACATGATTTGTAAGCTACCATTTCGATTAAATGGACCTGGATTTCACATAAGCGCTGACTTATTGCTGTGTGCCGATTGGTCAGTCTCCTATAATCGTGCACGTGTCACTAATGCTAATGTGAAACAGCTGGATGAGTCTTTTAAATCAAGGAAACAAATCAGTCAAAGCACACAAAGAGCTGAACTATTCAGCCAAGCATGGGAGCCTTTCAAGATTCAAGAAGGTTTATTGTCATTCCGAGAAAATGAGGGTAGCATGTGAGTAGCTCTACTTGTCTTTCCTGACATAAATTATCTCATCATCTTAACTAGAACAAAAAACTAGGCAAACTACAGTGGAGTGCAGCTCTGATGTTGGACAGTGCGGCTGCTTGGGGAAAGAGGTCAGTCTCCTGGCTCTGATGGATGGGAGCCGTCTCCCAGAGGGAAAAACCTCTGATGAGTGCCTGACCGGGGTGGAAGGCGTCGGCGCTGATCTTGCCAGCTCGCCTGCACATGTGTGTGAATTACTGACCCTCCCACCCACCTGCCTGCACACTGCACACTGCACACTGCACACAGGGGTGAGATTATTAACACTAATTTTCAACCTTCCCTCTCCAGCTTCCTGTCCAGAACAGAAGGAAATGCTGTGAAATTCAGCCTTCTGATTCCCTGCGGAGTCCCGCAAAGGAATTTTGAAGCCTTTTGAAGGCGTAACTGGAACTGATCGTAGTATAATTCTGTCCCAATACAGATCCTCCTGTAGTTGGGTGGCTCCCTAGACAAGCAACACCAGCGCCCTCCCCGACCAGGACAAACTGAAATTGGCTGGAAACCTTTTCCGTTAAAGACAACTCATTGACAACATTCTTACATTCCAGCTCCTCAGTTGCTTGACCAGAAACAGTAACTGCCAGAGACAGTGTGAGGTGACCAAACCGTATACTCATTAAACTCTGATTCCAGGAAACCTTCAGCGGTGAGCAGGAATGAAGCCCCCCCCCCCCCTGCACACCAAACCCTACTCTGTAATGCTTAGCAAGTAGTCAGTTATTACCGCGGTGATGCATGATGAAAAGCTGCATCGCGGTCTGCGTGCATCCAAACCGGGCACTTTGTTCCAATAAATGGGAACATTACGCTTCATTATCTAAAGACGATTTCATGGCTCAAATCAGCTATCGCCTAATAGTGTGGACTACCCTGGCGATGTACTGTCCTCACCGAAATGCCTTGTCTTAAAAATGCCATCGGCTGTGAATGAAAGGGAGGGGGGGGGGGGGGAGCTGGTGTATGAAAAGACGCCTGAGCGGATGTTTGCGTCTGCGTGGGTGTCTGTGTGTATTTAGTCAGGCATTAGGAACAGAATGAGGCTGCTCTCCTTTGGTCCGACGTTTCCTTTGATGCTGCATGTACCCTGTAGGGGAAAAATCACAGGCCTGCCACAAAAAACTCAGTCATTTTTATGACTTTTAGAAATGCAAAGCTACCCAGCATGAATGACATTAAGGGCCACTTATCGTCTCTCGCCTGTTTATTTGGGTCATGTAGAACATAATTAGCTTTTACTTTCTTCCTCCTCAATGCAGGAACTGCAGTAAAGCCCTCAAGTCCACCCCTACACTATACTTTCCAATCATTACACTGTGTTTTACTTGTCTAATTGTCAAACTAGATTAATTTTTGGTGTATATTAGTAGCTGTATGTCTGTGAGTGATAATATGATTACGGAGTTCTACGCATGACAGCTTAATTTTTCATTTATTATTACTGTTTATTACTGTGTACTTTAGGATTAATAATGTATATCTATCTATCTATCTATCTATCTATCTATCTATCTATCTATCTATTTATCTATCAATGAGCTAATAGCTAATTTAGTTGATTAACAGCACCAGTGCCCTGCGCTGGTCTGGCATCCTGTCTTTAGTGCCCCCAGCTTTGGACCCCTGCCTGGAATCTGCCTCCCATGACACAGTTACCAGATATTAGGATGGATACTAACAATGAAAATATGCCGCAGTGTTGGGTAAATGTGCCTCAGTTCACACAGAGATGCGTGGCATCTGGTGACGGCGGAGAAAGAGAGCGGGTAACACCCAGCCGGAGAGAAACGCCAGCGGCGGGCGGCACAGGCCCAGCTGGGGGGCTGGAGCCCCGCATGTGATCCAGCCAGATAGACACAGCTGGAGATGGAGCCGCACGGCCGGGCAGGATGGGGCCGCCGCCAACAACCCCGTGGAGGTTCATGTTAAAGTGAAGCTCAGCTCCATCTGCCAGAGCTGCCCTGCCACCCGAATTACATGGCCATCATTTCACATTGCACATTCTCCCAGGCGATGTTTTTATCTGAAGGCGAGGGGATGGCTCAGGCTTGAGCAATTTACCGGAATGATCCGGCATTAAAACATCTTTCCCTGACCTCCTGCCAACTCGGCTTCTCTGATCTCGAATAAAGCCTCTGGTGTTTCTTCACGCACAGTCTTGGGGTGTGACGCTCTATCTGACACTCCAAAACCGCGCGACTATGTTGGCGGGGGCCCGCGTCAAGGGTCGGTGTCATTACAAGGTCACGCACTAGGGCGGCGCTATTCCTCACAACGTTTTCTGGCATTTTTGCACTTGGAAGGAACACAAACTCAAGAGATTAACAGTAAGCAAGTTTGAAGCAAAAGTATCTACCATTTACGTAAGTTCTTGGTTAAAGTATTGTGCATGCAATTACAGCGAAGGTCATTGTAAGTAGCTATATTTATAGTCCCCAAAACATTGATACTCGGATGGAGCAGAAGCAAGCTGACGGATATCCCTTTGTAACGTTGCACTGGGGCATTTGCTTTCAGCAGCCTCAGTATGAAATTCTTGCATTGATCTCCTCTGGTTACAACATTGATCCCCTGACAGAATCAATAAATACCATTGTGTGTGCACATCATCAGTGCTGCAGGAAAATGCATCTCTTGATATTTAAAGAGAGCCATGCTCGCATGTCTTAATTAGTTTGTTACCCTTGGGTATAGGTCCTGATTGTTATTACACTGGAGATTTGTTTATAATTAAGTTGGAAATGTCAAAACACCATGTTTGTGGTGACAGGAAATTTCTCGTCTACTGACAGATTCCCGGGCCCATTTAAATGCACTAAATAGAAATTGAATTTCCCTCTGAATTCTGAATTTCCATCTGCCTATATCCCAAATACAGCGAATGCAGCCTGATCCCGGAGTGCCAGGGTCCATCAGGTTGTCCATGCTATCTGGTCTCTGATGAACCAGCACCGGATCTCAGACATAGAGTAACTCATCGGGTAGGATAGGAAACCTGCCAGATACCAGTACTCCAGGATTAGGGCTGCCTGCCCCTGTGTCATAGCATTGACCCATTTTGGTTCCTGGTTCTTGACAGTGATCAGTACTTTGCAATATAGAGATGGCATTCACAACTGGATGGATGGATGGATGTTTGGACGGATGGACACACAGACAGACAGACATTAAAACATTAAAACATTACTTAGGTAATAATGCAAAAAGCCTTATTTAGCATCTCTAGTTTCATGGGAACAGCTGTCAATCAGGAGGACATTACACCATCATTTCTTGTCCTGCGATGCATGTAACGCGCCCGGGCGCTCAGCAGGTCAGTGTAGGGCTTGTTTCCTTGACGCTGGCCCGGCAACGACTGTCCAAACAGAGCCACTGTTTATACGTCACGAAATGCACCGCCGTTTCGCCCCTGAAATGTCTCACATCTCCACAAACAGAAAAACAAACACGCAATATTCCACGATGCTGCCAAATCCCTTTAATAACAGCTACCTTTTAATGCTGCAAACAGTGGCACAGACTCAGCCAGACCACAGCCATCTGAAGGCCTACGAGAAACACCCCCACCGACAGAACGTGACACGTCTGTAAGGACGACGAGAGAGAGGAAGATAAGGCTAATCATTAAGCGACTCATCTTATCATCAGGCGGTTTATTTTGCTAATAAACCTAACACCCCCCCCTCCACCCCGCAGCGTGCCTGGTTAATTTAATTTTCTGGACACAGCTTCTTACCTTCTGTTTGCCGAGACTGCGGAGAGATCAGCTGACCGGCGGCGGGTCAGTACCGCAGGCGGCCAGCAGGGGTTCAGGCCGTATGGGACCTCGGGCCAGGATGGCCCCTTGGTCTCATCACTCGAACTGCAGTGCTGGGGAACAATGTGCCATATAGGCAGGTTTCCAGCAGCACTGCCAGCAGTGAGAAGGAAGATCCAGAAATAGGTAATTAGGGAGAAACTGTGCCGTACTGCTTTAGGCTGGAGATCTTCCACGAGGTGGCAGATGCACATTTTTGGACAGAGGTGCTCTTGGCTTCCTATCAAACTTGGAGGTAACAGAAAATACATGGATGTGTAAATTAATCAGTATAAAGATCACGGGTTAACTTGTCCATCAAAGCATCTATGATGTAAAAACTGCAAAGGTTCATGGAAATAGAATATTAAAAAAATATTTTGTTTTACATAAATGCTATTAAAT
>JAABNY020000046.1:20636716-20655704 GCA_015164015.2 Brevimyrus niger
ATTTAATGTTCTTTGCCATGACTGCTATGATTGGTAAAGTGGTTAAGCGGAATAGAGGGATGAATGGATGGAGCTCATTGAGTTCGATACTTTTCATCATTCTGCCGAGGGCTTTTCAGCAGCATCCGAAGACATAGAAAAGGGCTTTTTTTTATGCTGGTGTGATTTTTCTTTCTTTCGGTTTGTGACTGAATGGCCTTTTTAAGTGGATTTCGATTATTTACCCCACACTGATAATTTGGGCTCTGTGCCTCATCCCTAACACCAGCCCAGAGAGAGGATGACCAGACATTTAACCCTTTTATTATTCTGTGGATATTTCACCCGGCGACCCTTGGCAAGTTACAGAACTATTGAGATGTATGTCTGAGATATGAAATGTTTTTGTAACAAATTTTACTGGAATTAGTGTCATTTGATTACTAGAAGCAGGGTGGCATGCTGCCGCAGTGGTTAGCACTGTTTCCTCATACCTGTGGGACCAGCGTTCCAGTATCCACTGGGGAGTCATGCTGAGGTTAACTGGAGTTACCAAAATGCCCACAGGTGTGTGTGTGTGTGTGTGTGTGTGTGTGTGTGTGTGTGAGAGAGAGAGAGAGAGAGAGAGAGAGAGAGAGACAGGGCACCCTGCAATGTGTTGGTCCCCCATCCTGGGTTGTTCCCTGCCTTCTGGGACAGACTCTGGACTCCCCCCTCCCCCCACAACTTTAACTGGATAAGCAGTTACAGAAAATGGATAGATGACTAGGAGCCATAAGACTTCAGTGGGAAATGCCAAGAACAGGCATCCATTTCATAACATAAAGTCAGTAAATAAATGGGGCTTTTCTTAGGAAATGATTGCAGAGGATTGTTTTGTTGAACATTATTTCAAATAGGCCATAACCAGCTTCTCGTGGAGAATACTGTTTCCTGTCAGAGCCCCCACGAGAGGTTGAAAAGGTTCTTGTTTATATAATGCCGAATGATTGATTGCTGATGTGACACACACTTGCACAATGGCTTTCCTGAATCCTGCGCACAATCTAGTCGCTCCGCTGATGTCCCCAAACAAGGCGAGGCTACGAGGTGGCCCGCGATAATGAAATAAAGTGACACTATCGGCTTAAAGTAGGTTATTTAAAGGATCAGTGAGGGACATGTTAGCCTACTTTTTTTTTTTTTCCAATTAACTTGATTAATTAATCTGATTGACAGCTAGGTGGGAACAGAAAGACCTACAGCCACAGAAGACTGTGCCACAGAGAAATGTCTCTACACTCAGAGGCGAACTTGAACACTAGGATCCGAGCATTGCTAGAATCCTAAGACATCCGTGGCTTTTCCTTGTTCTCAGACTGAGAGCACGGTTGTAAAAACATCTGAGCTAAATGGATCATTTGGGGCTTCAGCTCACAGTCGCTAACTGCTTCCATATGCCTGGGGATTGATTATGTGAACCGTAGCTGCTAATTACTAATCAATGATAAAAATGTCACCAGGGTGATCTCAGACACGAAAGGCCTCTGGCGCTCAGAGCCGCCACCACAGCGGGGCCAGAATCATGCACAGCAAGGGGAAGTGCTATTAATGGCATTGGAAACGGTGTGAAGGAGCGGCAACCATGAACGGACGGCACGATTCGTAATCTCTAGAAGTGTGGACAAAGGAGGCAGAGACGGCGTGCTGTTACCATAGGCACTCATTCGGCTTTGAGCGAGTAGCATTCAATGGGGGAGAGATCGCCACACCTGAGACGCAGTGAATGAAGCCCGCTTGGGTACGACATCCATGAAGTGCGATCGCCAAAACGAGAACTGGAAACGGACTGGCATAGGGGTGTGTGTTAAAATAATCTATGAGCTACAAAGTGCCTGTGACATATTTAGGCCGAGTGGCGGTAATAACGCCGCTGCAGAGGGAACGTAACGTCTGCATGAACACAGAACTGGGCTTAGCTGAGGGGTTCTGCTATGCTTTATTGTAAGCCGGCTTGTTATTGCGTTTGATCTGTTCTGATAAATAATCAAAGCAGCACGGAAACTGGTAATGGGATAAAAATAATAGAAATTTTATCCTTAAAAATAATAATAATTATAAGGTAGCATGCGGCTCAGTGGGCCTCTGTGCCTGTCATAGGAAGGTTGCTGGTTTGAGTCCAGCCTTGACAGAATAGTCCAGTCTGTGGGCCCTTGAGCAAGGCCCCTAACCCCTGGCTTTGTGGGCCCTGCTGCCAAGAATATGGACAAATGTACTGGGACACCTGGCGATCACACTCACATGAACTTGTATGACATCCCATTTTCAGTCCATAGCCATCAATATGGGGTCAGTCTTCCATTTGCAGCTATAACAGCTGCCACTCTTCTGGGAAGGCCTGTGGGACTTCTTGCCCGGTCATCTAGAATAGCATTTGTGAGGTCAGGCATTATGCTGGATGTGAAGGCCCGGCTCGCAGTCTCCGTTTTAGTTCATGTCAAAGGTGTTCGATGGGGTTGAGGTCAGGGCTCTGTGCAGGCCCGTCAAGTTCTTCCACACCAAATTTACCCAACCATGTCTTTATGGACCTTGAAAAGGGCCTTCCCCACACTGCTTCCATGAAGTTGGAAGCATAGAATTGTCCAAAATGTCTTGGTGTGCTGAACCATAAAGAGTTCAGTGGAACTAGGGAGGCAAGTCCAACCACTGCAAATCGACCCCATACCATTATCCCTTCTCCACTAAAGGGGGCGATTCATCACTCCACAGATCAGGTTTCTACTGCTCCAGAGTCCAGTAGCGGCATGCATTACACGTCTCCGTTTGATGCTTGGCATTGGGCTTGGCGATGTTTGGCTTGCATCCTCAGCCATGGAAGCCCATTCTATAAAGTTCCCAGCACACAGTTTTTGTGCTGGAGTTAATGCCAGAGGAAGTTTGTAACTTCTTCTTATTGAGTCAACAGAGTGTCGCCGACTTTAATGCACCTCAGCACTCAGCAAGCCACTCTGTTACTTTAGACTTCACAGCTGAGTTTCTGTTGTTCCTAAACGCTTCCACTTTGCAATAATGTCGCTTACAGCTGACCATGGACTAGTGTGTGGCTTAGTGGGCTGAGCATCTGTGCCTGTGATGAGGAGGTTGCCAGATTGAGCCCATCCTCAGCGAGCCCTTCAGCAAGTCGTTTAACCCCCAGCTCCGAGGGCGCCACAACCGGTGGCTGCCCTTCGTGGTCATGCTTACTCTCACCTACGGAGAGCGACCTGGGAAAGGCGTGAAGAGAATACCCCCACAGGGATCAATAAAGTGTCAATTATTATTATTATCTAGCAGGAAAGAAATTTCACAAACTGACTTATTGCAAAGGTGCCATCCTGTGACAGAACTACACTTGAATTCACTGAGCTCTTCAGAATGACCCATTCTTTCACAATTGCCTTTAAACCTGACTGCATGGCTGGGTGCTTGGTTTTATACACCTGTGGCAATGGGTCTGAATGAAACACCTGAATTCAGAGGTGTGTCCCAATACTTTTGTCTGTATGGTGTAGGTGTCTTAGGTGTTTGTGCGTCATGGAGAGTAGGATGGGGTAGGCGAAAAACCAATTTCTCCTTTCTCCATGAGGGATCAACAAAGTGTCACTATTGTTATTATTATTATTATTATTATTATTATTTACAATAATAATAATAATTAATAACATATATGCTCCATTCCTTAATACTGTATAACATAAAATTGACCACTGGGCTGGATTTAGAAGTAAACTACGCCCCCCGGAATCTGTCCTGAAGCTGAATACTCACGCGCTTGCCCCGAAAATGAAAGTTCTCCTTGCCTGCAGTACTTTCCCCTCATTATTTCACTTATCATTTAATTTAATTCATTTCAATATTACAGAAAGCCAGAAAGAGACCAGTAGCACTCTGATAAGAATGAGCATTACAGCGACATTAAAAAAAAATTCTAATAACAATATAAGCTCTTAAGAATTAATTTGCCATTTATTGCCGTGAGCCGTGCAGCGAAGAGCACTGAGGAGTTAATGATGTACTCAAAAAGCTAATTTTAATCTTTAGGTTTACGTCTCATTTTAACAGCATTGCTAGATTGCTCTCCACTGTTGGAATTATCACTGAGAATAGGATTTTTGTTTAATAAATAATACCAATAATGAATTATCATACAATGTATTTGAATAAAGCCATTAGTTACATTTATTTCAGTTTTTAAAATCAGTTAGATGTTTTTGTCATTTGTGTACTGTTGTCTAATCACTGATTTGTTTAACATTACTTGGTAAAAATGTTACACGACAGTGTTTTACAAGTCATTTACTTAACGTCTAAATTTAGTCCTTAGAAACTGAGCTGCCTTTACTCACAGGCTTTGGTCTAACTCACCAATCCATTTGCTTTAAGCAGGTGTGTTTTTATCTTCTTTCAGACGCAGAAGTGCCAGTCCAACTGCTGCATAACACTGCAAAATCCCAAATGTCAGGTATACTGGCATCTTGCAGCGCTGAATTTCACAACCGTTTCAGCGGGAATCACATTCAGAATTTATGAATGTATCATTCCGACATAAGATTTATTGCATGAGCTTTAGGGTCGTAGTTTTAGAGTTTTATTGCTGAGTTTTGCAAACTTGCAGTTTCCCCACAATACGTCCATCCATCTTTCACGTGTTTTAATACAGGGTTGCGGGGTGCTAACACATCAAATTACATGTTTAATGTTTATATGGCCAGAGAAGCTCCTCTGGAAAAAAGAAACAATTAATATACCACCAAACTATGTGCTAGGCATTTCCGCTGAATATTCATCAGTGTTTCATCAATAGACTGGGTATTATTCGTAAATTATGCGGGTTCTTGAACACATTTCCACTTGGGATACTAAATTAGATACGTCCAAGTTCGCAGTTCAGGGTTTTTCCACTTGTATGGAATACTCCCATTTTGTGTGCTTGGTTCAAAAATCGTTGAATCAATAAATTGCAGTTGACTTTGTCATATTAGATCTCTATATTGCTTAACGTCACCTCATAATATGGAGGGTTACTGCTTTTTTTAAATATATTTTTTCATTAATAAAATAAATATACACCTATCTTAAACCAAACATCAAATTAAGCAAAGTAGTATATGCACAAAGGTCGAGTTTGCAACAGTTAACTTTATTGCGGTGTAATGCAGGATAAGAAAGCGTTTGTGCTGTGGGCTGTCTGTGCACATAAAGCATCAAAGTGAATCCCACGGTCTACTTTCCATCACCTGTTCGCTGCCAGCTGGAGTCCTAACAAAACTATATTTTAATGCGAGAAAGAAAGCGCTGCTGAGTTCCGAGTCTCTCCTTTTTCTGCATTTCCACTCTTTCTCTCTCCTCCGTTTTTCGCCTCTCCTTCCCTACCCTCTTCGCGAAGGGGGATCGGGAGGAAGCACGGGGCGACGCCGGCAGACTTCTGTGGCAACGATGACATGGCAGCTCCCATAGAGAGAGTAACCCTGAATCATTATTTTATCTTTACCCATCTAATTGACTTAAAGAATCCGCATGCATATGTACACCCGTTTATAACAGATCTGTATTTGCGTTTGCCTATACGTCCACATTTACATTATGCATTGGCGATCTTAGGCAAAAATTACATTACATTGCATTTTACAGGCATTAAAAAGCTATGAACGCCAATCCTTGCGTTCTGAAAAAAAAACACGTGACTCTACCTGGGTTTGAAAACACCTGGAAAACGCGGCTGAAGAGGCAGTGGACATAAGGAGGAAAAGACGAGAGATGGGGGATTCGAGAAAAAAACGCGATTATTCTTACTGACATGTGAGGAATTTATGATCCGATGGACACAAACCATCCAAAGCAGGTGAGATGCTTTTCCTCTTAAATATATATCTCAGGCAATACTGGGTTTGCAATAGTATGTGCGGCAGCATCACGAGTGCATTCGCGCTGTTTATTATTAACTTTGTGAAACACTCTCAAAGTAACGTGTAATAGGTTACTTTTCGTCGGATATTGAAAAGCGGCTGTGAAACGGACGATTTCACGCTTTAAAATAAATGTGTGTTACATGACTTTATGCTGTGCTTGTATCTTCACGTGCTTAAATTACAGAATTACTTTTTGGTTATCGTCTTTATATAAAGAACTTATGCTACACGTATTTAAACATAGTTAGTAGATATCCAATCAATTATTACATTAAAATAAGAATAACCAAACATTTATATATTTCAATCGAGCGACGTCTGTCAAGCAATAGTGATATGTCTTTGATTTTAAATAATTAAAACATAAAGATTTTATTAAAGCGGCTATGCGATTGGATCGGAGTTGGATCAGAAGCTGTATTTACATGCCTGATTCTAGCTTACTGGTTCGAAAACTGACTATGGCGCTTAATTAAATTAACGAGCAAGACCGTGGTTACATTTTCAAAAGGGGGTTCATATCAAATAACTACAGACTGCCCATTGTAGGTAATTGATTAAACCGGGACTGACTAGTACTCATAGACTGATACATGAGACAGATAGCGAGTATCTGTCAACGACACCCCAAATGTGATCCATCTTTTATTTCTGCAGCGTGTTTGGGCAGCAAACTTTTCGCACGGTCGTATTTTTTTATAGCAACGTGGGGAATGGGACTAAATAAAGACACGTCATGTTAAGATTCTTGCATGTTTTAGTCCCCAGTACGTACGAAATTGCTTTGCTTCAGGTGTCCGGGGTGTTTCAGTAATCAGGCAAACCTCGATCCACAGTGTTAGTTTTTTAAAACTGACATACACTAGTATAATATAATAGTTTAATAATGCAAAACTCGTACATAGCTTTGTCTGATCATTAAGTAAACGCGTCACCAAGGAGAAAACCCATATATTTGCCAATAATATGGTATCGTTAGCCTCTAAAATGCCTTCATTGCAGAGGGCTCTGACAACATGAGCTTTGAGTTCAGGCTGAAAAGATGGACTATTCGGTAATCCTCGTTTCATATCTATTATTCAGATTTGCGTAAAACGCGATCAGTTCTAAAATGGTAAAATTTAAAAGCTACTAACTAAACAGTCGATCCCTTTCAGCCTCTGCCACCGTAATGATCGTGATGAAAGGAGACATTGGAACAAGCCGCAGAGGTGCGGACTAAATGCCCTTTTAGAGTTCAAGATGTCAATGACTGTGAGACAAACCAACCGCTGTTGGAGGCAGATTAATGAGGCACATCTCTTATACTTTCCTAAGCACACGGACGGCTAGCTGTAAACAGCAGCTCAATACCTCAAAGGCTGAAAGTAAAATGAATGGTTATATAACGCGCTGCATAGAGAACACCTATTTGTCGTAGCGATGTCCTCCGAGGAATAAGACTCGGAGATCTTTTCTAACTGGGCTCTGTAAGCGTTGCCATTTATATTTTACATTTATATAACTCCCCCTTTGAAACGACCAAGGACACCTATGTCTTATAACAACAAAATATTATTAATAGGCTGTGAGGAAAGTGCCCCTACACGGTTACAAAATCTTAGACTTTTATTGATTTTTCCTCATTCTCTGGTCACAAAGTTGGATATGAAAAAAATCACATCCAGTAAGTGTTACGTTTACTAACTTACAAACATTCATTTTTGTGTAGCTCTGGGGATTAGGCATAGGCACAGTTTAATATTTTACGAACAGCAGATTTCAGATTTATGTCTTTGGGCACGAGGGAATCTGCGCTTTTCTAATGTTAAGTTTCAAAAACTAAACTTCCTCATCACTGTCATAATCACTTATCGGTATAGTTATTTTAAAATGGCTTTAATCAACCACTGCTCTGTAACTTTTAAAATAAAGTTTCCTTCCTTCTTATCTCCGTTTAAAGAGACTTTCCTTCATGGAATAGCCTACTCATAAAACTCCATTTGAGATTATACTATACAGGAGACAGAATTATAAATGTTTTGAATATGAAAGCCTTTATCTGAAGAATACGTGTAGGCAGGGGCGTAGGTAGAAACCCCCGACAAAATGTCACCTTGAACCGCTGCCCCCCCCCGTCCAATTTAACGCAGGACATGCCCCCTGGACTTGCCAGGGCATCCTTAAGGCTACGACGCCCGTGAGTGTAGGACTTGCATCGACTTGCGTTTGCATTTGGAACGGGGACCACCGGACGCAAGTGAATCTGGCCGTATTTCGATATTGCAGCTGCCCATCATATAGGCCTATGCATTACTCTATACAGACTATATTACAACTTTCGGACGTTACTCGATCATGCGTAACTCGATGTACTATACCATTCAATTTATTGTGTAAAACCTCAGATGAAAGATGTTAAAATTAAAGTTCTCTCTGGATTGATTTAAATATCTTTATCTGAATATGTTTATTACATTGGGTTTATATGGTCTGTAGCTTCATCTAGGTGAATTTATATCAATAAGGTAATACAGTATTAACCCAACAATAGTGAAATGGCGATCATACACCCACCGCCTTCCATAGCTGCCTGTCCAGTACGCTGTAATAGTGGCGACGCCTCGGAAAACATAAAAAGTTGTATAATGAAGCTTCGACCAGACCAGCCGAGAACCATTAAGCCGATTTTTTTCCCTCGTAGCTCATCGTTATGAGTGCACTAATGACAACAGCTATGTTTTCCATACAAATTGTGCACCAAGCACAAATGAGGCAGTCATTAATATTCTCAGCGTTAATAGCCCTTTTGGAAGAGAAAAGGGAAAGCCTTTCTGTTAAGGGCACATTTCTATAAATATGTTGATAAAAATGATTGCCCCCCGTTATTTTCCTATTTCTTGACGCATTGTCTAATTGATTGAAGACAGGCCCTTAACACTATTATGCACCAACTGCAAAGAAAGAAATAAAACAAGAATCGACAGCACAGCTATTAGTTCTGCTGTAGCCGGTGAACCCAAGAAGTCCTTTGAAATGTAATTCTTGCAGGGGGGGCGCTGTCTTAGCGCAAATTGCGGATGGTTGAAGTAGAAGCGCGTCTGTCAACTTTCCAAATTAGCTCAAAATAATCGCTCCCGCCGTCTGAAGCGCGCTGTCATAACATGTCAGTGTCCAACGAGAAGACGCTGTATGCTCCAGAAAGAAAAACAAGCGCTTCATCGCATGTTTTGCTGTCACTTTGAATATATGAGCAAAAGGGTATTACAGAGCCAAGATTTGGCGTTTAATGGTGTTTAACTGTTAGTTTATTGTACTGATGTCTAATGTCAGAAAGTGTTTGTTTTAGACACTGTTTTGCAATTATTCTGCCATGCATGAAAATTAGGCTTAAGGCAAAAACAGTCATTTTTCCCACCGTCTCAGTGTCACAGCAATAAATTGCATTCAGAGTCAAACTACTCACCTGAATTTGCAGACTGCATAAGCCCGTTCATCGTTAGCCTGTCATCAAGAGCCATTAGCCTTACTGCATTAGTTTTTGTGTGATTTTATACAAAGCAGCCCAAGGTGAATCACGAATCCTACCCTGGTCGTAACCTGGGTAATCATAGGATAGCCTCGTTAGCAGAGCGGAAAGCGATATCAAGAGAATGATAAAAATCGCCGGATTCGGTGCAGAGTTCGTTTTCACAGCTCTTGTGCCCAATTTCACACTAAAAGTGGTGAGATCGGTTGACCCCCCTCCTGGTCAAGCCAGATGGCAGCTATACTGTTTCAGCCGCCCGATTCATTTCCTGTTTGATTTTACCCTGTTGCATTGCCTGTAGCCTTACAGTGGTCAGCAATACTGCCCTCCTGCATGAACCACTTAACAGTGAAATGCATCACTTTGGCAGTCAGTCCTGGCCTATGCGGAGTTACCCGTCAACTTTGGGAGAGTTTTCTGTCGTGTCCCATTATGTCCCGCTTGACATTTTCAGCAACTGGTAAATCTAATGAGGGTTAAAGTAACAATAATGAAAGGAGAATCAGAGGGAAGGTTTCTGCTGTAAAAGCCTGAGTTTAAAGGGTACTTGTGCTCATTTTAACTCTTTTTCATGCATCAATGTTCCAAAAAATATTTTTCTCCTGTACATCTCTATTCACCCTCTGTCTGAAGCGCTTTGTTGGAGTTTAAAGTCCCAACCCCCCCATGAACCCAGTGTGTTCTGACTGGTCAGCTTGCCCAATTGGTCAGCTTGCCCTATATGTCCCGCCCCTGTCTCGCAGTCTGCTGACAGATCTTTGTTGGCAGGCATGGTGACCTCACCATATCAGGGAAGATGAAGATAGGGTTACGGGAATTCAAACCAGGTGTTTCAGGCAAATTAGATAAGATACGTTTTTGTGGCGAGAGTTACTCCCTTTGGTGTCTACTTGAGACCCTAAGACTTTACAGACTATTAACATGCACATAAAGCTATATGACACACTAAAGGAAAGGGGAAAACCAGAATAGCATAACAGCTCCCCTTTAAGACCTAATGGTGAGAGTTTACAGGGAGAGCTGGTCTCTGCCTAGCGTTAGCGAAAACCACTAGCGTGCCTATGCTACGTAAGGCTCTTGTTGTACAGGTAGACAAACTCTGCTACAGCTCCGAATAAACAAAAAAAGCTTAAAATTGAATCATTTCATTTGGAGGTTTGGTTATGCGAGAGAGAGAGTAGCAGAGGCTGAGGTCACCATTTAACGCTAATTATCTACACCATGGGATTCTGTAGAAGTTCATTTTAAGTGGTTTTTGATGAACCCGATCTGACAGTTCTAAACACATCTATATATCAGAGGTAGAGCAGTTAAAACCAGACAAGCAGTTATCAGCAGAGTACATGTGCATATAAATAGAGATGTGCGCACCTGGGTAGGTATCCCTGTAGGATGTTCGGGCTCGATAGACGTTTTGTCAGACTCTATTTAACTCTGCCTGGTGTCCAACTTAAATTAGGAGGGATGCTGAAGGAAGTTCAGGAATGATGACGAATGCTCCTGACATGTTGCTCTCAGGTAAGAGGACTCGTGTGGGAAAGGAGCCCCTCCCTCCTCACCATCGACCAATAAGACCCCTGCGCCCCAACGCCGAGAGGCAGGAAGTTCGGGCCATGTATCAGGAAGTGGCCCTTCTTGCCGGCAGTGCGGAGCGCCAGTTCTCCACCTTCCACGTGAACCCACTGGAGAACGTGCACGAGATTACCACCAACAAAGGCGTCTTCTACAAGAGGGCCAGCTTGCTGAGGCAGAAAGAGGATGCGTACCACCAGGAGGAGGGCTATGGGGGTGCCGCCATCATCAACGTGGGCGGGATCAAGTACCGCATCCCCTGGACCACCCTGGAGGAATTCCCGCTCACCCGGCTCGGCAAGCTGAGGAGCTGCAACAACCACGAGGAGATCATGGACGTGTGTGACGACTATGACATCAGTCGCAACGAGTTCTTCTTCGACCGCAACCCGAGTGCCTTCCGAGCCATCGTCACCTTCCTGGCGGCGGGCAAACTGCGCCTCCTGCGGGAGGTCTGCGCCCTGTCCTTCCAGGAGGAGTTGCTCTACTGGGGGGTGGAGGAGGCCAGCCTGGAGTGGTGCTGCCTGCGCAAGCTCCGCCAGAGGCAGGAGGAGGAACGGGAGGCCCAAAGGCAGGACGGCGGGCAGGCTACCCCACCCAGCGAGGAGGCCGCACCCTGTCCCCACGTGGACGAGGGCCGCATGGCGGGCTGCATGCGTAGGCTGAGGGACATGGTGGAGAACCCACACTCCGGGCTGCCCGGGAAGATCTTCGCCTGCCTTTCGGTCGTCTTCGTGGCCATCACGGCGGTCACGCTCTGCATAAGCACCATGCCCGACCTGCGGGCCCAGGAGGAGAGGGTGAGTCCTCTTAGACGTTGTGGTTCCGTCCACTTACATTTCCTAAGGGTCTCTTCCATGCCAGGAACCATTACGCTAATTGGCCGCAATGGGAGTGACCAATGCTAACCACCGCTTCCTTAGTTTGTTAGCTGATGATCACCATAACTTTAAAAGAGAGTGTTATGTCACTCTTCTCCAAATTGGCATGTGGCAATGTGCAGGGAGTCGCAGTCGTGTAGGGAGTGCATTTATTTCGCCATGCAGATCATGAGGTGCTAGGTGGCGTTTAATCAAATTTACGCAAGGTGGTTATGAGTTTAAGAAATTCTGTTTTACTTTGATCACAGAGAAAAAAATTATCAGAAAAACCAGTCTGGTTTATGTCTACTTCACTAATTCACCTTGATGTCCATAACATTCAGATACTTGTTGTATTTGACTCCAGTTTCTTCCATTGATTAATGACTGTTACCATACATAGCTCCATTCATGCCCAATTCTGTAGGGTCAAACTTTATGACTCTTTCCATAATCCAAGATAACCATTTTCAGTACTGAATGATTGTAGTATTAGCTACAGAACTGTCTAAATCTCTAAGCACGCAAATCATTTGACATTATAACAGAAATTTATTTCTTGCTGTTGTCTTGACAAACTTTGCATGAAACACCCCAAGGAAGCTTTGCAAATGTGGCAGTAAAGAGCAGGATGAAAAAAGCAGGCTGAACACAATCAACCTCGCATGTATAACACAATACAACACGAATGAGCCTTTTATTCTCAAAAGAGACTCAAATCAGAGTCTCTTTCTTTAAGAAACAAATTTCCCCTCCGTATTAAATTTATCTTTATTTTCCAAATTTAGAGAGAACATAGTCTTTAAATTGCTTTTGGAAGAGAAGATATACGAAGTTTTACCTGGCTTTGTGGGGTTTTAATCACTCTTTTTTATACAAAATGACTATGCTCATTGTTGTCTCTATACAGTGTGAGTCACACTAAAGTGATTCAGAGCAGGTAATTTTCTCAGTTTCAATGTCAGTTATGCTCCCATCCAAGGGTTGCTAATCCCATAAACTAAGTTTGATAATTCATACAACTGTTAATAATCCCAGAGAATTCCCACTGACAAGGGAAAACATGGGACATTTCTGCTAATTCTTGCCACAGTAAGCAGTTCTGTGTGGAACTGAATTAGCATCAAATAAAAAAAAAAGCCAAAAACCTCAAAACTCCCCAGGAAGCTGAGCCTTTGCCTGGCCTTGGGCCGCAGCACAAGCCGCAGCAAGCTGGGAGCGTGGAGGGTAAATGCGGGCGGCTTAAGGCAGACACACCCCTGAAAGGATTTTACACACAAAGGGCAGCAGTTCCGGGAGCTTCTACAGACAAGCCAGTCAGCCAGAAAGAGGCCCTGTCAGTGTATTAGGATGATAACAAGGAGTTTGATTGCTTTCAAGTCAGTCTTGAGGGACACGGGAACCAGTGAAAGGAGGAAGCAAAGACTAGGCAGACTGTACTGTACCAAACCTTACAAGGCATTCTGGCTGAATCTCAACATGTGTACTTGACTGTACTTGTGTTCTCGCATACACGTTTTACAGCATCTTCCATTGGCGAACACCAGTTCAAATACTAAGACAACAGGTACTGAGAAAGGTAAAATCCCTAGATGTTAGTCTAGCTCCTTGGGTTGTATCCTCGCCGGACGATACCAATCCCATGATTCATTGCACCCCAAGTTTGTTCTTCAAGCTTGCAAGACAGGTCTTGCCAAAACCACAAGTATGGTCTTTGAATTCTTGATATTGAGATCCACCCTCTGTTTGGCCATGTGGAGATGATAGCCTTGCTGTATGTCATTTTACAGAAAAGCCAGCAGGAAAGGCAACTTTCACTAGGAAAAAACTAAGCAGGGAGGGTATTGGGTGATTTTTGGAAATGTTTTCTAAAGACAGAATTCCTTGACTGAAATAACAGTTCGCATTAAGACCCTAATATGTACTATGAATTTGATGCCAAATCGGATAATGCATCGACTCGAAAATACCCTGCCCTCAAACTTATACCAAAGTATATTTTTGGTATGGAAGTTTCACTCTGACACGACTGTACTCTGAATTCTGCACTGGGAGTAACCTTCAGCTGAAATGGGAAAAGTGACCGTTGGAGAGGCAGGCGGTCTGTGCTCCTGTGGACAGAAGCCAGTACTGGAGTGTCGGGGGTGAGCAGTTTGAGCGTCTCTCAGGGCCCGGAGCTGCACCGCGGACGGCAGGATAGGCGTCACCCCCAATCTCACGGGTGCTGCCAGGCACCTCGATCTGCCAGCGGCCCTGGCGCTGTTGGCTGCCACCCGCTAGGACAGCCTCGGGCGCTTAGCTTTGTTCTGCTCTCCTCTGAATCCTCCTGACCAGCGCCGGTCACAGGCGGCCCCCCCCCCCCTGTCAAAGACCATCCCTCGTGCATCACACTTTCAGAGCAGCAGTTTAAAACACTTTTAATAATTTCATCACTGACGACTCATTTCAGGACAGGCGGACATCTGACTTGTGAACAACTTGTACTTACGAACGAACTGCCATAAAGCCAGTCTTATAAAAAAAGGCAGGTTAAATAGCTCGTGATGACGGACGTGCACTACTCGGTGACGCTCGTGAAAACACTGCACTTCACCTACAGTACAATGCCGTATGTAGGTACTTTTATTATTGTTGTGTAATAATCATAATAATGTACCTTGTTATTATTTTTCCAACATGCCTTTAAACCCGATTTATAGACAGATTTGTTTGTAAATTGAGTTCTGCCTGTAAATAATTTTATTGTTGACAACTGAAGTGTTTGAAAGGTGCACATTTTCATGCACGCATTGGTTGCGCCCTGCCTGCTGTCCCCAGCAGCTTTCACCCTAAATAGCGTTTAGCTTTAGCAACTGTCACCAGCGAGGGAAAAGTCTGGCAGCTCTCCTCCGTTTGAATACCAGTAAGATAAACCTCCCATTCCATGATCTATCTGGTTATTGCAGTTCATGCGGAGATAAGAGATGTGGAGACATACAAGTTTGGGAAATGAAATCTACTCTAAACTTTCCCCAGTGTTCAAGAAACCATGATTGTGTGAGCTCAGCTAGTTGGGGGGTTTGTGGTGATCGAGCGCATGGTTCTGTATAGGGGCGCCAATGGTGGGACACAATCGTCCATTCCTAAATGGCATCAAGAACGGGGCTGAGATGGGTCAGAATGTCAATGCAATCAGCCAGTCAGCCTATCCAATGGCATGAAGCCCAACTACCAAGTAACAGAATAAAATCATAACACCCTAATGCGATTAGGCTGGAGTGCATATGAAAGGGATTAATGATAAATTCCTTATTTCATTTCAGGGTGGAAATCTGAATGAATGCCTACATGTGAACGGTCTGCTGATTGAATTACCTTCACAACCAGCTCCCACAAGCATGAGCATCTTAAAAAAATTATCTGCAAGCTGCCTTGGCCACCATTTGAGGGCATTTATACGGGGCTGTGGAAGCCCTGTTTAATGCCCGTTAAATCGGCTAATTTGTCAATTACTCCTGCCTCCTCGGTAGGGTTAGGTTTTAGCTGCTGTTAATCAACTTTACCCCGTCAGATGATTAATTCCCTCGTTCCCCCAGGTTTACAGCATGACAGATCTTGTCAAATTCAGACCTTGAGACTGAACCATTAAGCCTAAACAAATTTTGATAAAAAACTGAAACGGAATTGCTGTACTTGACATATCTCTCATATCAGCCAGTCAATTAAACAGATACTAATTTGACACTGTAGGTCTGACTACAAAACCTGGCACCTGTGTGGTGACTTACCAATGTTTTGGGCATTATTGGTGCAAAAACTTTGAACGCTTGGGATTTTAAACCTGTGAAGTGAGGGGACTTCATTATTAACAGATGAGAGGTCAACACTGATCAAACAATGCTTCTGTAGCTGCAGGGGAACATTATTTGGAGGGAAACAACATAGAAAAACAAAAACCAGAGTAGCATGACCTTCTACCCGTTTACAATCCAGATCAAACAGAAGCCTGGATCTTTCGTGTCCCATGGTGCCAATTATGCAAAAATCCCATTTAACTTTCTCTTTGATGGCTAAAGTGTTTGCATGTAGGATCCCCTTGGGTTTTGCTGTAGGAATTAATGTAAGGAATTCCACTTAAATCTGGATATCTGTCTCTTATCTGACATTCTGAATTCTGACTTCCCATCCTATTACTCTGTATTCCTCAAGCAAATCCGGCCAGAAATATGGCACTTAAAAACTCTTCCTTCCATAGTATTAAGTTTTAGCCTCTATTGGAGAGCGCAGATGATTTTTATTTTATTTTTTTTTGTTTAAAAAAATCCATCTAAATCCTCATAAATTAAAAGACATCTATAGAACAGCTGATACTGGATAAAACGTGGAAAAGCTCAGATGTTTTTCCAGACAAATAAACCGGATTTCAAAGCCCAGCATTTGATCGGTGCCAGAAGGCCAGCATGTCTGGCAGACAGGCACCGAAAATGGGCAGCCCTGGTCCTTAAGAGAACAAGGAATAATCACTGGTAATTACACCCTCAAATGTTTGCGAGCCACTTTACCGCAATCAAAGATTAATTACACAGTGACGTTTGAGATATGGTAGGGTGACAAAAATTAATGAGGGAATTTGCAAATTTGCAGCCACTGGAACGTACTTAATGAAATTCAAGAATGACTGCGGCCATAAAATTTAGGGGGGATTAAAATCGGTCTGAAGGATATTTCCACAGACTGGCTAACTTACAGGTTATTTTTTATTAACAAATTATTCTTTTAGTTTTCTCACTACTTCAAGCAAGTAAATATTGATATTAAGTATGGAGGGACAGTTGAAGCACAGAGTCTGATATGTCTTGAGACGTTGCGGGGCGTGGAGGGTGGGGGGGGGTTGGCGTACCCCCGGCTCAGGGGAGTCGCTCATTGTGCGCCCTGTGCCCCCCCCCCCCCCACCAGGGCGAGTGCTCCCAGCGGTGTCGCAACATCTTCGTGCTGGAGACAGTGTGCGTGGCCTGGTTCTCCCTGGAATTCCTGCTGCGCTTCATCCAAACGCAGAGGAAGTGCCTCTTCTTGCGGACGCCGCTGAACATCATCGACGTGGTGGCCATCCTGCCCTACTATATCACCCTCATCGTGGACTCGCTGTCGGCAGGCGAGAGGCCCGCCGGCTCGGGGAACAACTACCTGGAGAAGGTAGGCCTTGTGCTGCGGGTGCTGCGGGCCCTGCGCATCTTCTACGTCATGCGGCTGGCGCGCCACTCGCTGGGCCTGCAGACGCTGGGCCTGACGGTGCGCCGCTGCACCCGCGAGTTCGGCCTGCTGCTCCTCTTCCTCTGCGTGGCCATGGCGCTCTTCTCGCCTCTGGTCTTCTTGGCCGAGAGCGAGATGGGCGCCAAGCAGGAGTTCACCAGCATCCCGGGCAGCTACTGGTGGGCCGTCATCTCCATGACGACGGTGGGCTACGGGGACATGGTGCCGCGCAGCATCCCTGGCCAGGTGGTGGCGCTGAGCAGCATCCTGAGCGGCATCCTGCTCATGGCCTTTCCCGTCACCTCCATCTTCCACACCTTCTCGCGCTCCTACCTGGAGCTGAAGGAGGAGCAGAGCAGAGCGTCCCGGCAGAAGCCGGACTCCCACGACAGCACCAAGTCGCAGAACAGCGAGGACTCGCAGGAGACGGACAGCTCCTTCCCCTCCATGATGGAGGCCGTCGCGCACAGGAAGTCCACGGTCGCGGTGGCTCAGAGAGCCGTGGAAAACAGGAAGTCATCAAATGCCTAACAAACGCCCTCCTGTGGCCAGTCATGGACCTGCTCAGGGGATATCAGACAGCCTGAGGGTTCAGAAATGGGGTGAAAGTGGATGTGAAATGAAGGAGGAACTGGTACCCCCCCCCTCCCCTACATTGGCTGCTCAATCTCAATATAGACAACTGTTGTTGGTTTGATTTTTTTTTTTTAAGAATATTAATCCTCTTTACCAAACAGCAGCTTGAAACTCAACCCATAATGTAAAAACAGTTTTACTAAAAAGTTGTATAATATTCTGCAATAATAAGCTAATGTATATAAATGAAGCATTTATACCTGCTGAATGATTTAGATGCAGTAGACTCAGGATCAGCTCATTTTACAAAATGTCGTTGCTCTGTCTTTTTAAGTCATACTGTGTGCAGATTAAAATTTTATTTGACACCAAAACCCTGTTTAATATTCCCCAGCGGCGGCACAGCTCAGCTGAACATCCGAGCACACGGACGGCAGCCTAAATTCATTGCCATTAATTAGATATTCTTTATTAGCTACATAAAGGGTTCCACTTCCACGTGGAGGAATAGTCATAATATTTGCCATTAATATCAAGCGCAAGAGCCTTTTGCTGAGATGATCTTGGAGCAGGTAAACCTACAATGATAGACTTACTGTAGACAGAACGTAGACCGCGCTAACAGCAGACTGCAGGGCGCTGGAGTAACAACCTCATGACTTTGCAGGGAAACTGTAACATGGATCTTACTCTCAGCAGGCCAATGGGACGAATACAGCTGTGTAGCAGTCAGATATAATCTGCAATGAAGGAAACCAACAACCATACACTTTCGGTAAATTGATTCTTTTGCAGATTTGTCTGGGATCCCCAACCCTCATTCTCAGCCATCCCGGGCCTTCGGCTCTGTGCCTTTTATTTCAGGGTGGAAATCTGAATGAATGCCTACATGTGAACGGTCTGCTGATTGAATTACCTTCGCAACCAGCTCCCACAAGCATGAACAACTTAAACAATTATGTGCAAGCTGCCTTGGCCACCATTTGAGGGCATTTAAACGGGGCTGTGGAAGCCCTGTTTAATGCCCATTAAATCGGCTAATTCGTCAATTACTCCTGCCTCCTTGGTAGGGTTAGGTTTTAGCTGCTGTTAATCAACTTTACCCCGTCAGACGATTAATTGCCTCGTTCCCCCAGGTTTCCAGCATGACAGATCTTGTCAAATTCAGACCTTGAGACTGAACCAGAAAATTTAAACAAATTTAGATAAAAACTGAAACTGAATTGCTGTACTTGACAACATATCTCTCTGTGCCTACGGGGGGGGGGGGGGGGGGTGGGAAAAAAAAAAAAAAAGGAAGTTTTTAAGACGGTGCAAAAGCGCGGCGCAGGTATAAG
>JAABNY020000046.1:20659906-20672481 GCA_015164015.2 Brevimyrus niger
GGGGGTGAGGTGGGTGGGTTGGGGCCCTTTCTGGGAGTCTGCATGCTGCATCCCTTTGCAGCTGAACTCGCTCCTAACCAGGTCAGCGCCAGCAGAGGAGAAATTCAGCAACCTGGACCTGTGGCTAAGTTGGCATTCAGTGATAGAGCAGAGCTGAAAGTTACAAGCCTCTTCTGCAGCCATTCTGCTAACGTCCGTCGCTGGAGACTGCCTGACCCTCAGCTTAATTACACATCTGTCAGCAACGGGTCTGCCTTAATTAGCCAGTGCCTCTCATTAAGAAGGGGTGTCCACATGCTCTTGGCTGTATTGGATATTTCTCACATCTATTTTTCCAAGTAAACATTTCCAACCTTCATGGCTTTCCCAGTGTCTGTGTGTAACTGTGTGTGTGTGTGTGTGTGTGATCATGTTTATATTACAATGTGGGGACCAAATGTTCCCCACAATGTCATACACGCCAGTTATTCTGACATTCTGGGGACTTGAGAAAATGAGTCAGAATTTCAGGTTTATATGATATTTATAGAACTCTCAATGCAGTCAAAAAAGTAATAACGCCAAAAGTCTAGTATTTTATTTGGTTACTTAGGTTGGGGTTGGGTAGGGGTTAAGATTGTGATATTGGGATTAGAGTTTTCCCCCATAGAAATAATGGCGAGTCCCCACAAAGATAATTACAAACCCGTGTGTGTGTGTGAGTGAGAGAAAGAGGGAGAATACAACTTACCCTAAAGACAATGACATTTTTGGGCTGAAAGTTCATACTAGCTTATTTCAGTCTTCGCTACTGCTACTTTCCATTCTTCAATACCAAAAACATGCTGATCCAGAGATTCTCCAGGAGACATTCAGACCTTCCCTGGAAGCACTGCCTTTGAGAAAATGTGCACCAGTCACAAAGCCAGTAGATTTAGGCCATTCAGTGCATCCTTGGTCTCGGCTCAGGATTGGAACACGAGTCACCATGAAAGACACAGTGGTCTTCTGAGCCCCATCATCAATACAAACCAAAGCCAACATCCCAAAAAGAACCAAGTGTACGTTTCAGCGGGAGTATGATGCTTGACCCAGACAACCCAATCTGACAACCGTGAGCATGTTTAATCTGAACATGTCCAGGGACATGTGGCACAGACAGAGGCCCGGCTCACCGACATCGGCACGTACAGGGACATGACAGAGGCCCGGCTCACAGACATCAGTCCGCCAAAGTGGTCCATGCCCACCCTAAGCACATACCTCATTTTTTTGTATCTATGTCTTCGTGGGGACCCTACAATAATTTCTGCAGGCATAACCCTAATCCCAACCAAGACCACCTTAACTCCTACCCAGCCCTGACA
This sequence comes from Brevimyrus niger, assembly GCA_015164015.2. Classification (NCBI taxonomy): domain Eukaryota; kingdom Metazoa; phylum Chordata; class Actinopteri; order Osteoglossiformes; family Mormyridae; genus Brevimyrus; species Brevimyrus niger. The sequence continues at coordinate 20,661,253 of JAABNY020000046.1, forward strand.
AACACAAGTAACTAAACAAAATACAAGACTGCTGGCTAAAGCGTTTATGGATTGCATTCATAGATTTTTACTGACTGAAATAAATATCCCTATAAGTTCAAAATAACAGGATTTTTGTCAGACTGTGGGGACGTTGTAATGTAATACACACATAACCCCCGCTTCCACACACACAAAGCTGTATCTACTATTCAGTTGAGCATGGCTGACTTCTCCCGACCTTGAAGCAGAGAATAAGCAGGTGGACATGTGGACAAAGGGGAGACGTGGAGATGAGTGTCCACATCTCCTATCAGCTGACAGACCCTTCCGAAAGGCTCCAGCGGTGCAGGGTTTCACTTTCTAGCTGGCAATTTGTCAAATCCACTTTAAAAACTTTAAAGGCTTAGGAGCAGGAGGAATGCTAGACTAGACACTGCATGAAACAGTTTAACTGGCATGATGTCGGAAACAGCTACGCCCATCACACATGGATCAAATGTGAAGTAGAAGTCATAAACTCTACGAACAACGTCGTAACGAAGTTAAAGAAACACCACAAGCAGCAGAGCCCCGGATACAAACGGCATCTTCCCGTATCCAGGCAACCTTGTGTACCATCTAAAGGACGCGGGCATCTTCCTCACCTGGCGCCATCACCGGGCACCGGCAGCCCGTCGGCGTCCCCTGGCAGGCTGACCACCCAGGCAGCACAGAGCAGGGCAGACACGCTCAGACACGCTCGCTCTCTGGAAGGCCACCACTGGGACCTCACTGGAGCTGATGCTCTCCAGAACATAGTAATGCTTCCATGACCTCAGAAGAAAAGGGCTCCAGACCATTGCTCTGTTTATTAGCTGAAGCTTTTAACCAAAATTATTCATTTATTGGATATTTAATGACATTAAGACAATATAGGAAGCATGTCGTGGCCCTGCAGTGGCTAGCATTAGCGATTGGGAGATGGGGGGGGGAGAAAGGTGCACCCGATTAAAGAGAGGGGGGGGTCTGTGATCGGTGTAGCATTCGAGTTGCATGGTCCCCTGGCCTGCCCGCGGACGCCCGCCACTTCGCCTCCCGCTGATTATTAAATCAGCACGAGATAATGAGGCCATCCAACGAGCCGTCATGGTGGGCCTCATCAGGAAGAAGCACACAGACCGCCCCATCCCCACCCCCATTTCCTGTGGGCGGCAGACGGGGACGGGTCGGGCAGCTGTCGGCAGCGGCGAGAATGCCGCGTTTTGGCAGACGCTGCGAGGACGTGACTGTTGATAAAAGCCAATTTCCAGCCAATTGTTAGACGGTCGATAGCGGACATGAGGCGGGATGAGGGCGACACGCCGGAGCCTCAACTCCCGACGAGAGAGAAATCGCTCCCGCAGTCGTCCGCTGATGTTCTGTCCGGAAACAGAACACTTTCTAAACAGAGAGAGGACCATCAAGCAGAGTTACTATGGAGACAGAGCGGGGAATTGAAAAGGCAGGAGGAGGATCGTGCTACGGATGCAAGGCAGTGTAAACACGACGTCGCGGCTGAGCATCCAGGGGCATCACCGGTGACCGGACCGACCAAGGACGAACCATTCCTGTGTGATGGGGGGGGGGAGGGGGCAAAACCATTATGCAACCACTATGGTACAATATAGGTATCCAGGACAGGGAGGCGCTCAGGGCTGGGGCTTCAGCTGGCTTGAAGCTGCAGCAGATAGTCAGTGTAACACTTTGTGTGGCCGTAAGTAATTTTAACATTTTTCGACCTCCAGGGAACTTGTCAACAAAGATTCACCACGTGCTGACCGTCAGCGATCTGGCGGTGGACGGAGGTCAGAGGTAGGGTGGTGGGCAACACAGGAAAGTCAGCCTATACTGACCCAGCTTACCTAAACACCCAGGGGAATACGTGGTTACAACAGGTACGGCCGTGACAGGAGTCTACCTGCAAGTGTTCTTCATTTTACCCATAAGCCCGCCAACAACCTGCTGAGAATAAAGACATTTCACCCTCACATGTCACATGAGTGAGGCCTGAAAATACCCCTGCGATTGGTCACCTAACGACAAGCTGAGGAGAAAAGCCGGCTGATTAGAGCCCTGCCAGCCGACGCCCGGACAGTCCCCCGCCTGTCTGACTGCGGTCTCCCAAGATGAGGCCAAGATGGGCCATTACGCTGTTTGAGGGCTTGATTGGGATGAACCATTAAAGAAAGGGATGGGGGTGCTTTTCAGAAAGAAAAAAAAAGTAAAAAAACAATGTTAAGACAGGGACTAAAAAAGGAAAGCAGGCGTGCAATCACTTAAGCAGATACTTCATATTTCCTTTTTGGGAAGTGCGATTATGATCAAGTATTACAAAAAAAAAGTAGATAAGTTGCTAAGTGATAAGCAAGATTGAAGCATTTATCGGGTTTTGTTTGAGTTCTTCTTATTATTATTGTAGGTATTATTAAAATACCTACACTAATGTTGGTCAAGCTGATTGCTCCACTTCCTGTATTCGCAGTTTTCATTTCCTGTAATATTATTCGACTTAACTGGTCATCATTCCCTGTCGGTTGGGCAGCTGGATAATTGGACTGTTGTTGCACTGCTTATAGGGTAACTAGGCAAACTGAATAAACCAGATCAGCTGGCTGAGTCTGGGGATGAGGGTGTGGCTTGGGACACCCAATAGGAATCACTTGGCTTGCCGCTGGCCAATCAGAGAAAACACGCCGGCCATGGCCTAGAGGTTATCTTCATGGGACGGGACATCTAATCCAGTGATAAACACACAGCAAGAAGTTATTTTGGGCCCTTATAAGGGCCGTACTGGGCCTGGAGCAGAGCACCAGCTGTATAAGGATTCCCCAGATCCCACAGTGACTCCTTAGCACGAGTGTGTACATGCAGACACTGGAGCCCGTGGACCCACAGCGATACAATGGGGCCTGGGAAACGGGCTGTGGGCCACCGACGTCTCAGGCACCACATTGAGTGTTGCCGAATCACGGAGCCCCTGGGGTCTCGCTCGATTCAGAAACATTAGCAAAATGTCTCCCAAAACGCTCATGTATTAAACCCCATCCAAGCCCGGGGCGAGCTAATTACTCATAATGAGAGTGACGACAGTGAAAAGCACCTCACACAAAGGGAGGCGAAGTCGGCGCGGTATGTGGAAGAAAGACCATCATGGGTGGGGGGGATGGATGTTAGCTTAGTACTGTGGATAGCTGTGTTAGCTTAGCACAGCACAGCGGCCTCTGGCTACGGGGGTGCGGCAGGGACCCGCCCAGCTGGACAGTTCCCCCTCCCCCGCCCGAGTACACTGCCAGCATCACCGTGACACGTTCCCATTTAAAGTTCTGCGCAGCTGCTGACTGGAGATCAGCAGAGCACCTTAGAAACCAGCAGACAGAACACACTGATTAGGTGGGGGGGCACAACAACTTCCAGGGAACTGACATCACTAATCAAAATCCAAAGGAAGCCATTAACCTTCAGCCCCCTGCCACCCCGACCCCAAAAGTGCTTCTGTCAGTAATGCAGCAGCGAACAGCTGGGCTCCTGCCCCACCTCCCACCCCCTACAAAGCGGCCGCGGGCCCAGAGCCAGGTCCCAAGACCCCCTGGGACGGGCGGCCGGGTTTCCTTTGTGACAAGGAGCTCATTAGGGGGAGGGGACCCATGTGATCCAGGGGGTCAGTGCAGAGGGAGAGAGATCAGGGGCAGGACAAATTCAGATTAAGGCCTGGTTGGATACAAATCGCACAATCATTAATGAGCCCGTTAGGAAAAGCTCCGCATTGGGATCAAGGAAAGATGAAGATGTGAAGAAGGGTGAAGGTGTGAGGGAAAGAGCTGCATTTCCGAAGGGGGTAACTAGGTGGCGCTCCAATGCCCCAAGGAGATATAAAAGCTGAAAGGTATTATTGGATCCACTCTGGTTTGATAGGGCTTGGTGAACCTGCATCACTATAGTATATAAAGCGTGGCCTCAAAGTTTTACCAATAGGTTTACTAATAGCAGAGAGCCCCCTACTGGAAGATTGTGAAGCACACAGAAGTGCACCAGAAACAACAGAATTCAAAAGCTGAAATCAAAGCAGAGAGGGGCAGGTAACGCAGGGGGCTCCTTCACCTTCTAAGCGAGGAGGAAGAGGAGGACACCTCGCCAGCAATAACCGGCGTAAGGTTGGCCAGAGAAGCAGCCGAATTATGATCCTTGGGTAAATAACGGCTCCGCCGCCTCCCGTCATGGCCGCTTTAATTGCCTGTCAAACAGATGCAGCTCGGCCACAGGCACCTGAACTCCCTCAAAGATCATGCAGTACGGTAAAGGAACCGGGCTCCCCAGGCACCGAAGCCAGCAAAGATCATGCAGTACGGTAAAGGAACCGGGCTCCCCAGGCACCGAAGCCAGCAAAGATCATGCAGTACGGTAAAGGAACCGGGCTCCCCAGGCACCGAAGCCAGCAGGCAACCGCCGCGTTAATTAAAAGTACCCAAAAACAAACAGCTGAAACTGTCAAAATTAGCATCCTGCAGTCCAGGAGACTCCTCAGTGCCTCCTGGCTGCTTTTAAAAGTATAATTACTAAAATGGGAAAAAAAAATTAAACAAACATTGAAACGCGATCAGAGTACTGAGTAAACTCTGCTAGCTGGAGCATCCATAAAAGGTATGAATCATGAGGAATGATTAAAACGCTGAACATTAATGCATATTAACAGCGCAGGATGCGCTGGATGCTAAATGCCAGATGTCCCCATCAATCTATTTTAGACAGGTTTTTTTTTTTGCCGTTGAAGTGTTCACAGCAAAATTTTGATTCGTCACGTCATGGTGAGAGAGCAGGGGGGCAATCAGGCACCTAGCAATGTGAAGCTGGCCCAGGGCAGGATGAAGCAACACTTTGATTCTGAGGGGGCCAATTGCACAAACCAACGGGAAACGGCATGCGAGGGCCGCTACCCATCAGCCATCACTCCTTTAGCATTAGCGGCGTAGCCGACTCTGGGGAAATTGGACCATGTAGACACATGGCTGAAATCCTACAAGGTGCCAGCTCAGCTCGCCTGCATAGCCTGGGAGAATCTGGCCCAAAGGTGACCAAGGCTTGAGATGACAAACGCTGGTCGGCCACAAACAAACACTCATTTTTACAGCAGAGAGAATAGGGCTGAAATGTACAGGATCTTTAAACGGTTGAATATAGCCAACTTGATTCTGTATTCATTGGTGAACAGCAGGGAAAAAAAGTCATGCTTATTTTGCAAAAAAGTACCAATTTAAAAAAAAAAAAAAAACTATCAGCATATGAAATGACGTGGACTGAAAATGCGCAGTTGGTGCCTTTATTTCTATGAACATGACCCTAATCCTAGAAGCTCTGACCTTATCCATACCCAGGTCTAGCCATGAGTCACCAAGCAAAATACAAGACTTTTGGAATTCTTAGTTTTTTGGTCGCATTCGAAGATAAAATCCATTTGCAGGTACCAAAAAAATATTCCCACTGGGACAAAATAACAGATTTTTCACATCGCGGGGGAGACGCAATATAATATATGCATAACACACACCTCTATGTTAGAGGCCCCTAGTGGCACAGATCCTACCTCATGCCCTCAGTGGACTTGTTCTGGTAGTTGCAGTAGAGCTGCGGCATGCCCAGCATGGCCTCCGTGAAGACAGCCAGGAAGCCCAGCGTCTCCACGTAGAGCGGGGAGTCCAGCAGGAGGTAGGTGACGTAGCCGGCGGCGGCGGTGAAGGTCAGCACGCACTGCAGGTAGTCCACAAAGCGGCTCCACAGCCAAAAGGAGCTCCAGTCGAAGTCTGCAAGTGGGGGAGAGGGCATGTCAACCGGCCTGCCTTCAGCTGCTCATTAGAGGCCTCAACTCGCAGTGGGGACTTGGCCTCCATTAGCGTCACACCCCACTGACTGTCTTGAGCGGTTAGGGGGGGGGAGTAGGCTTGTACGGGAACTTGAGGATGATCTTCATATAACGCAGGAGTCTTTAACATCTGTTTCTGTCTCAGAGGTTCTCCTTGTGTTTCAGAAGCAGAACCATGTCGCGGTAGATCTCAAATTCCTCAAGGAAACACGGTCTGACAGGGAAAAGTACAGCTACTGAAGTCACTGAATGAGCCACAAAATGGAATAAATGTACAATTACATAAAGTGTGACTCTTAATCTGACAGCGTCTTCCTGCTGAAAACATTCTCTGATAGTCAGCAACTAGCTGGTTGCATGTGTGAAAACCTGCTTCTAAGGGACCGTCCTGACAGCACGCAGACCTGCCTGATATTTAAGTGATCAGCAGCTGTTTGAGGGAGATGTCCTGACAGTACAGCAAGCAGGAGATCAGAAGATTATTGCCACCATAAGCCAATCCTGCCTGATGCAATTACATAAAGGGCACTTCTAACAGGAAGAACCAGAGTAAAAGACACTCTGGGGTCCCTCCCTATTCCACCAGAGCTTGTGAGGGTAACTCTACGCTTCGGGTCTGAGGACTTCAGGGTATGAACACGGCATTTGAGCCCTAAGATGAGAAACAGCTTATCACAGGAGCATAAAGAAGGCCCGTTCAGTGCGAGGGATCGGGCCGGACAGATTTATCACTGATGCGCGGAGAGATCGCCGCCTGCTATTGGATAAAGGTCCACAATGCAGCAAAGGGCAGAGTGTACCTCAGTAACACTGAAGGTCAGAGCAATGACATTAACATGGACGGCAATTTGCTAGCGGGATGTGAATGAGTTAGAAAAACTAGATGTGAATAGAGCACTAGATGCCAATCGTTTTAATCGTGGTGACAAGATGGAGAGTTATGCATAAAGGTTAAACAATGCTTTAAAAAGAAACATGACCGCAAGATGTTGATTTGGTGCCATGTTTTGAGGGGTGCGTTATGTGTGGGCTAGGGCACCGTACCTGTAATCGGAAAGCTGCGGGTTCAAATCCCAGCGTTGAGCGATTTCCACAGTCGACCACTTCAGCAAGGCTGAACCGACTCTCTCAAAATGTACATAGCTTTTAATAAAAGGGTCTGTGAATTAAATGCGAATGTGTAGCGCGCCCCCATCCCCCACCGTTACAGAATAACCATGTTGATTTACGATTTGCCCACCTGGGTAGTCTGAGTAAACCCTGCTATGGTGCCGACCTCAGCACAGCGAGCTCCAGGCCCCGGCTTCATGGAGATCTGACATGAGAGTTAACAGTGACGCCTGCGGGACATTTATCTTTGCCACGGTGTCGTCTGGGGGCTGCCGACTCGCTGACTTGACAAGCAAGAAGCTCGAACAGACGAGGGGGAACCTAAGCTCCCCCCAGGCAGGAACCGCTAAAGCAAGCGTTGCAATACGCACCCAGCAGGGAGGCGGGGCGAGCAGAATGACACACACCGCCTGCCCTGTTTAACGCAGGGAGAGTTGCACCACATGACAGTGGTGGGTAATAACCCCTCCCAATGGGAACACCAAAGCAGGGCATTTTTGGGACTGACTGTGGGACCCTTTATTCCCTACCGTCATGCCAGTGCAGGCAATCTATACACAAGCAAATTCAGTGATGGATGAGTCCCCGCCCCCCTCAAGAATGACCGGGACATCCTGTCCTCTAGGGGGCAGCACAGACACTCAACCACAGTATGTGAAGAAAAGCTCCCACGTCCTCTCTGAGCCTCCCCTGCAGCATCTTGACAGCAACCTACTGACAGGCGGAGGCGGGGTGACACTTGTCGAGCCCTAACCCTGCACTCCCTGAAGGGGGCTCTCTCGCTGCGTATTCGCCGGCAACTGAATCAGAGGGCCGAGAGACTCGATGTCCCTTTGAGATGCTCCGCAGAGGCGTGCAGATGGGCAGCCAGGAACACAGGCTCATCATCTGAAGGACGTCACTTACAAAAACCTCGAGGGGCTTACCTGTAAAGCCCTTATATTTAAAGCAGAACGGAGGATTAAAGATTTCATGGGACTTCTTCCCTAGCAACAAGAACTTTGAAGGAAATCGCACACGCATGGTATACTGGGAAACACACCAGAACGCTTCAACGGAATAAACAAGCAACTCACTCCTACAAACCTATTCTTCAACAGGCTTTAGACAACATCCTCAGAGAAAGCAAGATAATTGGTTGAGAGGGGAAACACACACACACACCTCATCTGCAGCCTGTACCAACATCTAGAGCAAAGAAACCTACAGCCAACACACTCTCAATCTCATAACCAATGCATCAAAACAAAAGGTAAGACTCTTGTGTGAAGCTGGCACAGGAAGGCTGACCAGGAACCCCCAAGGCATAAATAAGGGTCCAGCTTTTAAAATCGGCACGCACTGCAGCCTGGCTCCAGCGTGACGTGGGAGGAAAAAGCTGGTTCTGCAGGCGACAGAGACCCGCATCATCCCCAAACCGGAAAAACCTCCCATGACTCAGGTCTATATTTTCATCTGCTTCCCATCGGTGGGAACAGGTATCCGTGCTCAAATTCAACGGCACCAAAATCCTTAGCGCGTAAACCAGCCATACGGACCTCAGTAGTTTCAAGTGAAACAAAATATTTGCAGTTTTATTTACAGTTATGAGTCAAATGTAAATTATATAAAATTCTGCATGCGTGGTGGCAGAATGGAACCAGCTGGAAGACGACGGATCCAGTTTAGAAATCAACGGAGCCATCCAGCCTTCTGCTTATGACTACCCAGGCACACTTAAGTACCCCATTACGTTCTTAGAGATTTTTTTTTTTCCCTGGGGGGCAGTCCACATCAGGCCTGCAACCCTCAGTAAACAGTCGAAAAAAATGTTTCCCTCTCTGGAGGTAAACGTACAATATTCATGAATTTGAACAACTGAAAAAAGAAAAATATGATTCTTTGGCTTCTACAGCACACAGCCACGCTCTAATAAATGACTAACAGCCCATCGCTGTGTGGAAACGGGACACAGCACAGGTTGTGAAGGGCATCCAATGCTTTTTGTCAGTTTTCCTTGTAAGATCAGTCCCAGAGGCTGTCAGGAGTCCAGCAATTACAGAGCGCGACATGCAGCCCCCCCCCCCCAAGCAAACAAACGCTGCAATTAGACAGCAGCGACAGGGCGGCATGTGCCCACACGGAGGCAGCGAGGGCAGCTGGGCTGGCGGGAACAACCCACAGCCTCGTCTCCAAAAGCCCGGTACACCAACCTCCGTCCCGGGGGATTCTACGGGGAACACACCTCTCCGAACGGCGAGACATCAAGTCCGCCGAATGGCGGTAAACGTAGGCGGCGGTGCGTGCAAGACAGCCGCTCCAACACCAAAAGCAGGAGATGGCTGCGGGCAGGACCGAAGCCCCCCTCCCCACCAGCACACTGCACCCACACAAAACCCCATTCCACAGCCTCCACCAGCAATCCCAGAACAAGGCGGATTTTCCAAAGCGGTTCGTGGATACGACACACAGACCAGCGCCGATTCCCTCGTACCGTCGCGTGCAACACCTACACGTGAAACATTTTTTCATGTCCATGGCTTGCGGCAAAGATTCTAAATAAGATTAGCAGACGAGACAGAAGCCAAAAGCATAAATGGAACGGCTTCGGGATGCCACCAGGTCAGGGGGTTCGAATACCGCCTCCTGCCTGCATGCGTGCTTTCTCCTGCAGCCCTAAGACATGAAAGCCCTGGGCTAATGGGTGTCTGTAAATTTCCCGTGCTGTGATTTTGTGCATGTGTGTGTGTGTGTGTGTGTGTGTGTGTGTGTGTGTGTGTGTGTGTGTGTGTGTGTGTGTGTGTCCTGTGATGGACTGGCATCCCATTCAGCCTTGTATCCTTTGCTTCCCGGGACAGACTCCAGACCTCCCCCCCCCACCCGCCCCATAACCCTGGCCGGGAAAAACAGATAGATGAGAGAATGAATCATGTGCTAGTCTGAAATGAACACCTTGACTCTAGAACCTAATCCCAAGAAACAGGAAAAAGGCCGAGTGCACCTTGTGAGGAACAAGATGTGGCAATGTGCACTAGAAAATGCGCACTGCAAAAGACAACTTCAGGCTCAGCTGACCTGTTCCTGGTCTTTATGAGGCAACTGTAACCCACCCAATCAGCTATTTAATATACTGCTGGACTCACAGTACTGTCAGGGATCTCAAATCTGGAGCATATGAAGGGGTCCAGACTCTAATCGGCAAGAAAATCTAGTGAAGCCTGAAAACAGCCCTGCGAAAAGCTCTCAGCGCCATCTGCTGGCAAAGCTGCAGAAGAGCCTCTGTCCGTCGGGCTAAGGGACACAAAGATCATTCCTCCAACTCCAAGCAAAGACAAATATGCCGGAATTTTGTTTTCTACACATTTCAACATTTTCAAACATCTAAAAGGATATGAGGTGTATGTTATGACCACTTTTTACTGCGAAATTGCATCCTGAAGTAAATTTAATATCTAAATTGTTGCTTTTTAATGTATCAAAAACATAATACAACCAAAAAAAATTTTCATCAGAGTTCATCTGTATCTATGCAATGCCAGAGAATCCCATCGCAACCGTGGCATGCAACAGAGCCAAAGGGAATCCAAACGCAGCCAGTGTGGGCAGATCACTCGCATCGCACAAAAACAAGTGCAAAGAAACACGAGGGCACACGTGAAGGCGGCACGTCCGGCTGCGTCTGCAGAGCAGTGGGGCTAGTCTGAGCCCAGCAAACCGCCACCAGCCATGGCTCTGCTGCTACGGGGAAAAAAAAAAAGGTAATAACCAGCCCTCGTCTCCTTCAGACTGCCGGAGGGGTATAAACTCGAGGTGGGGAAGGGGGGGGGGGTCACACTCAAGGCAGCATGCTTGGATATAAGGGGGTTAGCGAGTCAGGAAGGGTGATGTGAAAGGCGTCGGCCATGCTGTTAATGCCAGAGAGGGAGGATGGTGCGTGATTGGCGAGGTGTGACTGGCAGGTCACAGGAGACAGCGGTACCTACCCAGGAAAAGCTTCTTAGGAACTTTGATCTCTTCATCCTTACTGTCTGACGCTAGACAAAGCAAAATAAACAGGGAGAGAAAAAAGAAAAGAAAAAAAAGACAGACCGTTTCCAGGGTTACTGGGATTGACAAGGAAAAAGTAAGCAGTTTGTCCTTCGAGGAAGCGGGGAGGCAGCCGGCCGGCGTCACGAAGATCACGGATGCCGGCGCCTCTACGGGCGCGGGGGGGGGGGGGGCGTGGGTAAGCAAGGTGAGAGAGGGGGGGGGGCCAGAGCTCCAAAGGCCTGGGGGGGCACGGGGGG
>JAABNY020000046.1:20672581-20691221 GCA_015164015.2 Brevimyrus niger
ATGGCAGTAGGCTTTAATTAATCAGTCTGTGGTGCGCCAGCTCTCATTGTGTGCTCCGTAGCCACATGTCAGTCTCAGTGATTGCTGATTGACAGCGACGTCACTGAGTGAATGCGTGGCTGAGGGTGGGACGACCACGACGTGAATCTTTTGTTTTTTTTAGCAGAGCCAGCTCTTGTTTCTGACAGCGGTGACATCTCTTTTGCCCTCTCGTCACTCTTGCCTGTCGTCCATGAACCACAGGTGGAAAAGTGCTCCGATCCTCAGTAACACGTCAGTCAATTACCCATCATGCACTGCCTCAGACCAATCTCAGCCGGAGGCCCTTTTTCTGTGAGACTGCACTCCCCCACACGACAACAAGTCAACAGGAAGTGGGATGAGTGTTAGAGCCCAGAATAAAGTGAAAACAACCATGGTGATAAACCAGCATGGCTTAACAAAAGAGCAGCATCGCTAATTTTGTCGATGATGGATCGAAATGAGAGAAATTCAATATTGGACTCAAGTCAGATTCTACTAAATCACATCCTGCGTTAGGAGTTTGTTTTAGCTGGGCAACACATGATTTTTATCAGCATTATTATGTAACCTATGTGGAAAAAAAACACCAAAATCTTCGACAGTGCAAGACAAATGAAAAGACAGGCATATTCGAATCCGGAATGCCTGAGAAGTGGATGATAACACATACCCAAGCCTGCATTCTTCTGTGTGGAGAGTAGGGTCACTCCGCACTGCTTCTTTATCCAGTCTGTCTCATAGCTAGCGATTGTCTATCCACCTCCACTGAGCTGTTCGATGGGGAAACTTTAATTACATACTGTATTAGTCTGCAGCACCCTTGGGTGAATGCACAGAAATAGCAGGTCGGTAAGTCCAGCGTGTTGGGTGTTGGGTGTCCATCCTGCATCGGATTACAGATATCGCAGCCGCCAGCAGCGCAGAGAATTATCACTGGCTTTTCGCAAATAATAGTGGTCGATTATTTTTGGCCAGCTGGCTGTTTCGACTGGCCGCCAAAGCCAATATCTGCCTTCCTTTCTAGTCTCTCCTGAGCTAGTTTGTTTGTGTTTGCCTTTAACTAACAGTGCTCAGTGACCCTGTAAGCGTAAATCTCTTGTGCAGCTCGAAACCCCTGTTGGACTTTTAGGTGTACAGCTGAGTGCCTGCTAATTATTGGGATTCCCTTTGAGAGGGAGCATGACATACGATAGAGTACTGTCTCAAGGGATATTGTGGGGGAAGCCTTCTGCTTTGGAGAATGTTGCGCTAAAGCCTCCCTCCCCCCTTTCGTAATCCCCACAGCCAACCTGCTCCACCCCGTCCCCCTCCCTACCTGGGTCAAAGCCGTTTCCCTGGGGGGGGGCATTTCTTACCTGGCAGCATGTAGCCTGGGTCTGAGCCCCCCTCGCTTACCTTCCAGCCTCCCCCACCAGGTATCTGGCCGTTACGGCCGCATGGGCAGGGGTGCCAGATGGCACGGTGCTCCGGGGGGAATGAGGAGTGGAGCATGACGACCGGGCCTGCGATAGGAGCAGAACGTGGCCCGTGTGTCTGCACCCCGCCGAGAGGCGCCTTCCCTCTCACTCAGCGGCCGGTGCTTTCACATGCTGTTTTCACCTCCGGGAGTGAGCACGCAGTGGGATTATATTATGTGTGGGATGGGTTCCTCGCACACACCCCACCCCACGCATACGCGTTTTTAGGGTGTCATTTGCACAAACAATGGAGTTTAAGAGGCTCTTGTGTCCGACGGTGGTGACGAGGAAAGCAAGAAGAAATGGTGGCTGCCAGCTGGAACAGTGGCATCTTTTGAATCTTGACTATTTGTTTAAATGCGGCATGACCATCTTTACAACTAATCAAAATGCATCACATCGTACTTTACTATTATCCTATTATGCCAATGTTTGGCGAAATTCAGCATCTTGTCGTTCCTTTAAAAAATACACCATCTCTGTAATTTTAACCTGAAAATCGACTTTTTCTGTAAAAATAAAAAAACAAACTCACATGTAAAATTAAACATTTCTCATCCAGTATAATCCTTAAAAGGTAAGGTAATCGATGGAAGCGGTGGTTTCTTTTAGCCGAACCTCTCGTTATAGCAGCTGAAATAGACTACTTGTTGAATGTAATTTGTGAGCTTTGGTTAACTCAATTCACTCACGGCGCGGGTTATAATAGTTCGTGTGTATCGTAGTATCATTTAGAACAGGCATTATCGGGACCCCATCTGATCTTCCCCAAGTTTCCAGCCCCAGGCTAGGGCATTAGGGCACATCGGATTTTACTGCGCTTTTCCCCCAGAATGCATGGCAGAGTTAGCGGGGCCGTCTTTAGCGTTCATTTCATTAACTGTGAAGATCCTTTCTATAATGGGACACTTGGCAAAGAGACTGCTGGAAAAAACCCATTATGCATCGTTTTTAAAAAGTGGAATTGAAAGGGTGGAATGACATAGATAAAATTAATTTTTAAAAATGGATGCACAGATGGTCGGCGGATTTTAGATTAAATTGGAAGCGAATGCGCTTTTAAAGAAAAACCCGTGTATTATCAAAAATTTGATCATAAATAATGGTAATACAGGAAGCCACGGTAGTTTCTGTGATTTGTTTATGGCGATAATGTCCCATGGTGCTGCCTTCCAGCAGACGCAAAGCAAGAACCGCCGCTTAAGTATGAATTGCGGAGGTTTTCTGTCTCCGTTTTTCCCCGTTTTATAAAAAGTGTAACAGAATAGGAATGCGATTCATCACACCCCCCGTCAAACGCACACCGCGGTGCCGGCGGGACAGGGCAGATCCCCCCTCCCCCGAAAAATAGCTGCGAGGCCGGAGAGGAGTACCAAAGTCCTGCGGGAATCGTGTTTACTGGAGACCCCAGGAGGACCTGAGAGACCATGGGAAGCCAATGACTGAAAAGTAAAAGGGCCCTATCACGCCATCCTGACCTCGGCAGCGCGCTTGTGTGCGCGCATCATTCTTGGGTTTTAAATATTTTTTTTTTTCAGCGGGGTGGAGTATGGGGCAAGAAAATTGTATAGGGCTAATGTCACACGCAAATATGCTGGATTAATTGCCTCTCTTAGCCGCGTGTTTACAAGATTAAGCAAAAAAGAATGTTGATGGCATTTCCTTTTAAGAAACCAGATAGTGGTTACTTTTACATAAAGAATAAAATAATGCCAGCATTACGAATACAAGTTACCAATATTAATTGTTGTCATATGCTGCCCTCTGTTGGACACCAATGTAATGTAAGTAGTCGTTGCAGGCAACATGAATGAAAACGTATGAAAAAGATTATAGGTAGTTAAATCAAAGCCCTCAATTACGCCACCTAAGACTGAGATGAAACGAATTATAAGGTTTGCCGAGACTCATTCACTGATTGAGAAGTTCAGGTGAATACTTAGCATATTCCTTGATTTTTTTTATACATTGATTATTTTCTGGCTAATAAAGCACATTGGAGGTGCTGTTTTTAATAATACAATAATACTGAACAAATAAAATAATGATAAAGTCATTAAACAATATTGAAAAGGAGAAGAATTGATACATGTCAAATACACCTATTCAAAATCTTTATGTCTTCCATAGGGTCGTTCAACTCCAGCCTGCGTGCTCCTAAACCCCTCTTCAGTGTGATCTTCTGGCTCGGTTACTTCAACAGCTGTCTGAACCCCATCATCTACCCCTGCTACAGCCGGGAGTTCAAGCTGGCCTTCATCCGCATCCTCAGGTGCCAGTGCCGGCACAGGAAACGCCCAGGCTGGAAGGCCTACAACTACCGGAGTTCCCACCTCAGCTCCTCCAGCAATTCGAGGAAAGACTCCGTGGGCAACAACTCTACCTGTCTCAACGGTAGCCAGCGGACGCTCTCCTCAGCCACCCCCAGCCCCAGCTATCTTCACAAGGGTGCCCCAGTGGAGCTCAGCGCCTACCACACATGGGCATCCACCTCCCCTTCCTCCCTGCCTGGAAGCCCCTCTGACAGCCATCTGGGGGGGTTCTTGTACCTGAGCCCCAGCAACATGCTCAGTGCACACAGCATGTTGTGTCCTGGGGAGCTACAGCCCACTGGCCTCCGGCTCCCGTGTGGGCAGAACGGCAGCAGGGGTGTGGAGCATGATCAGCGGGCCAGGATGGCCCTGGAAAGCGTGTTGTGACGTATGAGCTTTCTCCCCGCTGAGATGATACCGTCACCTGGCACCATCATCAACGGAGAAATACAAGATGTCCCACACCCATACCCTGCCTCCAAACCCTCGGCCACGTGCATTAACCTTGAAAGGGACAGAGAGGGTGTTTGGGGATAAACGTGGTCTGTATTTGTCAGCAATGGATTGTGCCGGGGGCCTAAGACTAGTTCAGTTAAATGGGATGTTCGCTGAGAACATTTCTAATAGGCACTGCAAGTGTCAGTCAGCGATGACACTTATAGCCTTAACCAATCAGCAGTGATTTCAGGGGCATCAGCAAAAGAATGTGAGAGAAACCAGCAAGAAAATACCAGGCCAAGCTATGAATGAGGGTGTATTACAACAGGTTTACATCCCGTGTATAGATATCGCAGTGAAGTGGCGAACCTGACATTTTGCATATGTGTCCTGCGCCATCGTGTTCCTGCCGGAGTGTGATCTCACATGCCGTTCCAGCATTACAGACATTTCTGTGCAGGAAACCAGAAGAATAACACTGTCTGTTTCTTTGACTGATGGTTTATGTGTCATCCATACCAAACAATAAGCTGCACTTATCATTCCGTAACGCGGGGTGTCAAACGACCTGACAGGTCATGTGGTGCTTCTGAGCACTGTTTACGTATGGAACCCGCTTTTACATCTGTGCTGTGCATATCGGACTCAATTTACGCTCACGTGATCCCTGTGGCTTGTTTTCATTATACAGTTAAATTATCAGCTCTTACTTTGGAAAATGAAAGTAAATGAAATTCAAAAGTAAAAATTATGAAGAATGTATCATGCCAATTTGAGTCATATATAACAAATATATTAAACATTGCAATTTAATCTTTATTTGCATGACAACATTAATATATTCCTATAGCTATAAAAGAAGCAATATTTGATATATTTGTTCTGTATAATATACATTCATCCATCCATCTTCTGACCGTGTCAGGGTCATGGCAGGACTTGTATAATATGTATGGACATATTTAAACTCTTTTCCTTAGATTTCTTTGGCATATTGTATCATTTGTGTAGTATTTGTTCAGAGATGGGCATTAGGTTTTCTATCGTTAAAGCCCCCCCCCCCACTGCTATATTGGAGAAAAGTTGTTTGACCATGAAAGTATCATTTCTCAAGGACAGTTGCTGTGATCCTTCAGCTACTAGACAACCTGCCAAAAGCTTCTTTCAGAAAGATTGTTGTGATCTTTACCCGCTCAGGAATGTGTCACCTCAGATCGCTAATTCAATCCTCAGTACAACAAAAACAGGGTGGGGGTGGGGCACTGTGGCTCACTCCCAAGGCTGTTGCTGTAATACAGGGTGGAGCATCAATACCATGATGCTGTGGTGGCTCTACCGTCTCCTACTTGACCTCGGTGGCAGCAGCGGAGGTTTCCCGCGAACGCGTGGGTCAGAGCGGGCGTCGGAGGGGGCGGCCCAAAACGAAGGCCGTGTTCTTGGAAATGCTTTCCGGTGGAGATTCTCCTCTGTTCCTGTAACCTTTCTTCAGTGCCTGTTTTGCTTTACCTAGGAGACATTTCATTTCACTGCTTCAATTCACTATGAAATGTGTTTCTTCCTCAATAGATTTAAATTTCATATGCTTCACTCTAGCAGAGGTAATATATACGTATTCAATAGGAATTCTATAATTTGGAAGTTTTCAAAACATGACGGTGTACTAACACAACACTATACATATGTATGCTATGCAAGCGTCAGTAAATAACCATACCGTTGTAGAGAAGTAACACGGATATATCTTTCTGCTATCAATTAGCCAAAACTGAGGGCCGGTTCCAGCAGCCATGAATCTTGGATCAGCCCCCTCCATCCATCTTCCCAACATTTCATCTGTCAGACAGATCCAGCAGGAACTGATGAAACATTACACCATAGTAACCTTGCCCATAGCAGGTTTAAAACCTTTGTAAACAAAGACAACAAAATATGGGTTTAAAAGATGCCTTTGTAGTATCTACTAAAGATTTTGAATGTTAATTATTATTCTATTCATTTATTTTGAGGTGCCCACATGAAGCAGGGTAAAAAAAATATTTTGTCAAGAATATTTTTGCATCCAAGAGTTTTTTTGTGGCTGGTAATACTTTGATGTCCTTTTCACTATGGTTGAAATATTCTGCGTCTCTCTGGGTGATCGCCGTTCTCTTCATCAAGACAAAAAAACACATGCATTCCATGGATGCGGTTCTGAAAGTGGCATTTCCTGTCCGTTATTGAGGTCCCGTGTTTGCCAGCCCCGGCCTTGCAGCCGCACAATCTGATTTCAGGTGTGTATATTTACGTTTTTGTCATTAAAGGTACATTGAAATCCTATTGTGAACTTTTGTGTCATTTTTGCTCTACATTAATTTGGATATTGTGCTCCCTAAAGTCTGAAGAATTGTATACTGTGAAAGCTGAAGGTACTGCTGCACAGGTATGCACAGTGTGGACTGCAGGGGCCTTCACAGTGCTGGCTCTCATGATTTCTCATAATCCATTGCAGCTGAGCTTCCCCAAGTCCTTCATTGTCTTTGTATTTTTCAGCATTGAAATGTTGTCTTTGTATTTTTTAACCTCGTATTTTTGCATGTGAATTCGGACCATCGAATTTCCTATGCATATTTCCAATGCATAAATATTCAATGTTAGAATGTCAGGGGCATATAAAATTCAAATTCTGATGACACAGATTTACTTCCATACTCCTAGCTCCAGTAAGTATGCAAAATCATGAACTGTCTGAGGGTCCCTGAGGACTGGGTTGGGAAACCCCGCTGTACAGCAATGCATACATGGGAATGACGGACTCCCTGTGCCATCCTCTGCCCTTTCTTTGCTTGCCCAGGTGGTGTGCAGTCACCAAGGACTTTGAGACAGGTGTGGAGTATTACCTGTCAAATCTTGGCTAGCCTGATCTTGAGAATCAACCAGGCCTGGCACCCTCTGCCTGCCTGACTCCCTCACATTAAGCAGAGAGAGACGAGCTGTCAGGGCCTCAGGTGTTTTTATGCCCTGCTGGGTGCATATTCACTCTGAAATAACATGGCACAGCCATTTTGGGGGCAGATGTTTTTTTTGGCTTGTTTCAAATAAGGACAACCACAGGATGAAAGAGACACAAGGAATAGTTTAACTAAAAGGCACTACACCATAATGAGTTTACTTATTATTTATTTGGTATTTGGTTATAGTTTCTAAGAAAAGTTGTTTTGTTGTCCAATCAGGTTATTATTATTATTATTGTTGTTGCTATCTACATTCAAAGGTGTCATTATTTGCTTTATTAACCCTTCAGCATTTTCAGATTTTTTGTTTGTCTGTTTGTTCGTTTTCAACATTGCTTGGACGAATACATTTTATGACAAGTGCATAAAGCAGAGGACACACTGGATGGGATTCTAGTCCATCGCAGGACAGGCCCACACACATATTTGTATGGCTTGTATATCTGTATGGCTTTTAACTGCAGGAAAAACAGGGAGGACATGCAAGTTCCACACCCATAAATCGGGGACCGGATTCCCACCCCTAAATGAAGGAGCGAAGATATAGTACAATTTATTGAGCTACCCCGCTGCCCTAATAGTACAGTAATCGAATGACACATATTTCACATTCCTCAGTGAGTTCAGCAGGGTGTTCGGTTTGTCACTGGATAGCACGTATAGAAGGACAACGGGGGTCATCTTAAGTGTTATCGCAAAAGTGGATTCACGCCATTTGAGACATGGTCCATTTAGCATTGTGTGCCTGATCGCAACATCGCACTTTAGATGAAATTACCGACTTCATATTTTCATCGCCTGTTTTTTTCGGTACAGGCAAGTCCTATCAGCCGACGTTTATTGGACTAATATGAATTACATTAGAATATATTGAATTCTTTAGTCTGGATGAAGCGGATTTTCAAGGATCGTCGTCCGATTGGTTGTGTCACAAGAGGGTGGTGACTTCGAGAACATTTCCTTTCTTGTTGAGGCAACGTAACAGAGGATAACTCATAATTAGACATTTTTATAATCTGGAGTGTTTAGTATATTATGATTTGTACGTTTGACCAATCATTACTCTGGTTTTATTATGGTTTGTGCCTTATATTGACCATAACATCAAATTTACATAAGAAATAATACATACGGAGTGTACAGTGTATGATTCGATTATATTTTCAAATATATTTGTCTGAATATTACTTACACTGTATAATTCTGGAGACGGCCGCTCATATACTGATAGCTTACTGGACTCATGTTTAGACTACTGTAAAAATCCTAGCAGTTCTATAAATTTGCTGTTTTGCATTAGAACTCGGTGTCCCATAATCCTCGTGCCACATATTCTCATGGCCAGCTTTTGATTCGCTGACAGAGCGGAAATTGTATTCCGGAAGCGCCCTGTGTTTTCAGGTAAGAATGACGGAGCTTGTCGGCTGTATGTAATTGCTATCTTTAACATTATATTTTTAGTCTGTCTTCTTCATTTTAAAAAATCCCTTATATACGGATGAGATAAATTACACAGCAAAGTTAATGAATCTTTGAGAACCATTCTATGTGTTGGTTCATTTAACGAGTTAAAGCATACAAACGAACATTACTAAGCTATGTTTCGTTTTTAGTATATGTCTTTATAAGTATACATACAGAACTGTCTTTGTTATGCATATTATAAATGACATATATCCGAAGTATGTGTTTGGTAAACATTTAATCACTGGTAGCGTTAAACAGAAGTGAATTCGTTTCCGGGCTCCTCATTTTTAGCAGGTCGCGTGTTAGTAAGCGGCGGGCCATAACAACCTCCGTGCTATGTAGCCCGCGATCAAAAGCACATTATTTACAGTATCACCATCTAATCCTTTCTTAATTGCTTTTTAAGAATATTTTTGTGTCAACTATCAATGATTGTTGTGTGAATGTTTTTTTTTTGTTTGTTTGTTTGTTTCTATTCTAATTCTGGTATTTTCATTTGTGTTTTCTAGCCGTAAATTAGAATTAGAGATCAGTGGTCATTGGTAATACAATGAGGAGGCACACAGTGCGCAACAACCAAACGTGTCCTCTGCATTTAACCCATATGTGACTTTCGTGACCTAGCAGGGGGCAGCTAATTCAGCGCCCGGGGAGCAGTGCTTCGGGATGGCTCAGGGTACCTCAGTGGTGACTTGTTGGTGGGGGACTCAAACCTGCAATCTTTCGATTACAAGTGCGAGTGTGCTTCCCTAACCATCAAGCCACCACTGCCCCCATAATAGAAGCTTCTTTTTTCAAAAATGAATGCTGTGCACATTGGGCTGCATAGCTCTTGTACCCACCAAAGCTGGGTTCAAACCAGCAACCCTCTGATTACAAGCACACAAGTTTAGCCCACTGAGCTACCCGCTGCTGTTAACATTTAACTGAATTAACTTTTCTAGGTTAAATCTGTAGTATTCTGATTTTCATCAATCCATGAAATGCACTGGGCCTACTGAAATTCCTTATTGTAAATTTTTAAAAATTAGTTTGTAAGAGTAATTAATTAAGATTGTTTTTCAATTTGACTGCGGATTAAACATGGTCTCTTTCTGGCTTTGTATAGAGGGCAGGTCGAATGGAGTCTGCCAAGGAGGTGCAGGCTAGCAACATGGAAGAGGTTACGGAAGCATTGGGTCGCACCCTGGGTGTTTCTGAACAGTACGACAGCCCTGGTGGGGGGCGAGACTGCCCCCCCTGCATTGCCTCTCGGGAGACAGAGCTGGAGGAGAACTTCTATGACTGCCGAGAGACTCTAGAGGATGTTGAGGAAAAACCAGCAGGCAACAGTTTGGGCAGGCTAAGGACAGAGCAGGAGGGGGAGGGAGACGCTAATCACCCAGACAGGAAATGGGAGAAGGGAAGACAGGATGTTCACGGAGAAGAGGAGCCTGTGCTGTGGGACAGGCCGGATCTGAGCAAGGAAGGGAGGGACAGAGGGATCCAGCCGGAGCAGGATAGCTGGGCGGAGTGCAGTGAGGATGACCAGGGGGCGCATTCGTCTCAGGATGGAGTGGAAGAGTTTGGAGCGAAGGAAGAGGTGGTACCGGAATTTGATGAGGAGTACCTGAGCGAGTTGGAGAAAGACCTGAGCCAAGAAGAAAAAGAGGTGCCCCTGTTTTTGTTCTTAATTTCTGAACAGGAGACTCCCAGTACTTTTAGAAATTCATCTCTTCAGTTCCTGGGCTGCAACCTTTTGAAGCAGGGTACACCCTGGTGGTACGAGATTCCATCTGTAACTGATCCATCCTGGGCTGTTGCCTTACAAGGCAGGGTACACCCAGGACGGTAGAAGAGTCAATCCATATCTGAGCCATTTGTTCAAATTGTCACGCACAGCCAGTGGTTGACATTCACCAGCTGAGCTGGACTGCATATCTGTGAAATACAAGGAATTTGAGACATCTGGGGGAAATCCCAGGAACACGCCATTTGAGGAATGTTGCATTGCATTGAAATAACTATAATGATATGTCAGGGAACACACACTGTCATTTTTATAGAATAGCAATATTTAGAAGTAACATAGGGTGCAGTACACATGGCCAGGGCTCCTGAGTGTGAAAACAGTATTCATCAGAATTTGGGACAGAATTGCTAACCTTGATATTTCCCCCTGGGGTCTGTTTTGTCTTTCAGAGCCGGAGGGAGGAGAGCCTGAAACTGAAGGAGACAGGAAATGCACAGTTCAAGAGAGGGGGTAGGCCTTGTTCCACACCAGCATTGTGGAGCCACTTATTTGTATTTGTAACTCTCTATCACTTGTTGCTGCATGTGGTTACTACAGTCATGTGAAAAAGAAAGTGTGCCCTCTTTCAGTTCTGTGGTTTCACATATCAGGACACAACTAAAAAAAAAACTACTAAAATCTACTGTGTCATTGTTTATTTAATAAAAATAAAGTCAAAATGGAGAAGCCAGGTGTTAAATATTGAGTACACCCCAGGATTCAGTAGCTTTAATAGCAATAGCTTGAAGTAATTGGATTCTGTATGATTTTATCAGTCTCTCTCATAATTTTGGAGGAATTCTGGCCCAGTTTTCTTTACAGCGTCGCTTCAGTTCATTGAGGTTTGTGGCCATCCATTTCTGCATGGCTCCCGTAAAGTCCCACCACAGCCTTTCAGTAAGGTTGAGGTCTGGACTTTGACTGGGCCATTGCAAGACATCGATTCTTCTCTTATACAGCCATTCTGTTGTAGATTTTGCTGGTGTGCTTGGGATCATTGTTCTGTTGCATGACACAATTTCGGCCAAGCTTTAGCTGTCGGGCTGATGGCTTCACATTTGACTCTACGATATTGTTACACAGAAGAGTTCATGGTTGATTTAATGACTGCCAGGTGCCCATGTCCTGTGGCTGCAAAACAAGCCCAAATCATCACCCCTCCACCACCGTTGGTATGAGGTGTTTGTGCTGATATGCTGTGTTACTGTGCATTAATACCAAACATCTCCACTTTAGTCTCGTCTGTCCAAAGGACATTGTTCCAGAAGTCTTGTGGTTTGTAGAGATGCAACTTTGCAAACCTAGAGAGAAGATACTTTCTCCTGTCGACCCTTCTAAACAAGCCATACTTGCTCAGTCTTTTTCTAATTGTACTGTCATGACATTTAACATTCAATGTGCTAACTGAGGCCTGTAGACTATATGATGTAGGTCTTGGGGTTTTTTGCTGTTTCTCTGAATATTATACGATCTGACCTTGGGGGAAATTTGCTGGGATGCCTACTCCTGGGGAGAGGACAGCTGTTTCGAATGTTTTCCACTTGTGATTAACCAGGGGTGGTGAACCTGATTCACGGAGAGCCCCTGAGAGTGCAGGTGTTTGGGATGACCCCTCAATCCACAACCTGGAATAATGTTTCTCACTGAATGATGGATTATAAATTGGAAATGGCCTTAACCCTTCCCAGATTGATGGGCAGCAATAATTAAGAACACAAGAAATTTACAAACGAGAGGAGGCTATTCGGCCCATCAAGCTCGTTTGGGGAGAACTTAACTAATAGTTCAGAGTTGTTAAAATTTTATCTATCTCTGATTTAAAGGAACCCAGGGTTTTAGTTTCCGCTACACTAGCAGGAAGACTATTCCTACACACCGTTTAAAGAAGTGTTTCCTCAAATTTGTTTTAAAATGTTCTCCCGCTAATTTCCACTTATGGCCATGAGTTCTAGTATTTAAACTAATATTGAAGTAGCCATTTGGCTGAACAGCATCTCGACCCGTTAGAATCTTATAGACCTGGATCATATCCCCCCTTAGTCTCCTTTGCTCAAGGCTAAACAGATTCAGCTCCGCTAACCTCTCCTCATATGACATTCCTCTAAGACCAGGAATCATTCCTGTATCCCTATGTTGAACCCTTTCCAAGGCAGCAATGTCCTTCTTAAAGTATGGTGACCAAACCTGCTCACAATATTCTCGGTGGGGTCTTACAGAGGAATTATATAAATGTAACATCAGCTCCCTTGACTTAAACTCCACACACCTAGAGATGTAACCCAACATCCTATTGGCCTCTTTTTATTTGCTTCTCTGAGATCATTGCTGATGTCTTCCCTCCTTGGCATAGTGGTAACACACACCTGAATGCTCCAGATCAGCAAACTGCCGCAGCCTCTGCTTTTATAGAGGTGGTCACTCTTGCTGCTGTTGTCAGTTCTGCATTTAATTAGCAACATGTGGCTACTATTTACCCTGTTAATTCCTATGGAAGGGTATACTTAGATTGCCATACATCGCTTCTGCATTTTGTTAATTAATTAATGAGGTGGTGTAATATGTCATGTGTTGTTCATCTGGGAGGTTGTATTTACCTCATTTTAAGACCTAAGGACCAGATGATCGTTTATGATGTCCTGAGTCTGTCTGCACTCTGCCTAATGCGCACCTTTCTTCTCAGAGCACTCTGAAGCAGAGGAGTCGTACACGGCTGCCCTGAGGGCATCCCCTGTGTGTTACGGCAAGGAGAGGGCCATCCTGTTCTCGAACCGTGCGGCAGCCCGCCTACATCTGGTGAGCCTGCACCGAAATTTGACGACTTCAACCTCTCCCCGTTCTCTCCCTAATAGCTAGAGAGGGTTTTCTTAAATCGCTATTGGAAAGTGTTAGAATTTGTCAGTGGGCCCCTGAATTACATTTTACAACCCCTTGAAAGAGTCACCGATATTAATGAAGCCGGAGTATATTTCACTGTGTTTACAAACAGTATTAACAATTGCAATTTTAAAACTCTAAAACCATTTGCAGTTTTCATCAGTAACATTCCTGATATTATTTGGTAGGCCTATAAAACATCTTGTGAATTGTTTTAAGAAGTAACATATATATGCAAACATGGAACTGTAGCCAGCCAGTTTGTGCTGTGAGAAAAAGGACGAACTACAGATTCAGTAAGTACTGGATTGCTCTGATTTGTGAAGTAACACAAATCACAAATTCACATAAGCCTGAATTTTAATATGCAAAGTAAAATATCACCTCAGGTATTTTGACACACTTGCTAATCTAATGCACCCAGTTCGTCGAGAACTTCACAGGGTTGTCAGCTACAGTCAGGCAGAAGTACATAAAGCATTTATTACGCTTTAACACGCTGTTGTGTGAGCGAGACGGGGTGAGGAACAGGCGGTGGGAGGGTCACATGATCCGATGAGTCATCCGTCACCTGGCAGAGGAGAGCTTGTTCAGCCTACAGGCTCGAGGGCCCCTTCCTCCCTGTGACGGTGCTGGGGCTTAGGGTTAGGCTTAGGGGGGGCACTCTTACCATGTGGGCTCATGGTCCTGAGCCGCCCAACACAGCACCAAGCCACTCTGAATGATCACAGTCTTCCTGTCGTGAACCTTTCTGTTCGATAGGAGTAGAATATTGTAGAAGGTCTCCCTCTCCAGGGCAGTGCCAGGAACTGAAGGATCTAATGAACAGGAGAATAACATAGTATACCTCTATAGCCCCTCCCCATCTGAAGACCTCTGGGAGATGGCGGTTTCCCAACAAAATGCTAAAATCCTCATGGAAGGGTGGTGCTGTACCCTTGATCCGGGGGGGGGGGGTGTTAGCAGCTAGCTAACGAGAAACCAGCTTGTTCCTTTCTGGGTGCTTCGATGGCTGTCAGCCTGCTGGCTGCTAGGTTCCTTCCCCATGCAGATGTGCGTGATCGTCCTCGTTCCCCTCGTAACCATGCCTCCCCGTTCAATCGCACATGTCGCTCACTGGCTGCAGAATGACGAGCTCTGATCTCTTTCTCTCCTCCCCGCCCCCGACATCTCTTTCAGGATAAAAATGAAGCCGCAATAGCCGACTGCACCAAAGGTGAGATGCGAAAAGGCTCAGCCGCAGAGCCATCCGCCCCCGCCAGATGTTAAATGTTTGGAATGTGCAGTAAGCACTGGACGGGCTCTGTCACTGCAGAGTAACTGAGCGCTGTGGCGAGTGTCTTAGGGAGGGAGCTGGTGTTCCTGCAGTGATCTTTTCCTACCAGAAAGTGTGAATGTAATGATGCCCACGGTCTCGTGATTTGTGGATGGGGAGCGATTAGAGTCCCATAGGACGACTGCTTCATCGTGTTGATGGTGGGCCGCCCTGTCTCCACTCATTCAGCCATAGAGCTGAACCCTGACTACATCAGAGCCATTCTGAGGAGGGCAGAGTTGTATGAGAAGACAGACAAGCTGGATGAGGCCTTGGAGGACTACAAGCTGGTGCTGGAGAAGGAGCCCAGCGTGAAGCAGGCCCAGGAGGCCACCCTGGTGAGCCGCCGTCTGGTCCTCACGCGTGCCGCCATGTCGGTGTCTGTAGCCCCAAAAGCATAACATGATGTAGCCTGACCTCGAGTGACCGCATTTCTCGTCAGCGTCCTCCTTTGCACATGCTCACTGACAGGCACGCAATGACCTGTAAACCCAGAGTTCCACGTAGAATGCATTTAACAACAGGACATGGCGGGGGGGGAGGGGGTCGGCTGAAGCAGGATGTCCAGTGAAGTCAAGGCCGCATACGCGAGCCGATGGAAACGTGTTCGGGCCCCATCGCCGTGGCATATCGTCAGGGGAGCCTTTGTGTGTGAACTGCAAAGGGGGAGGGTTATGCAGGATGCTTCCTTCCTGTACAGCACTCAGTGTGGCGGAACAACGTGGGGGGGGGGGGGGGGGGGGGGGAGTGATTGACCAATGCTTGACTGGTGTGGAGGCCAAGCTCTCAAAGCCCTCGAAGCGCAAGGGGAACGACAGATGTCACACTGGCCACAATGAAGAGACACCTCCTTGGGGGTGTCACAAGCGGGTAAGTTTGGGTGGCCACTTTAAATCCAAAATAAGAAAGAAAAACCTCAAGAGGACCCAGATACGGTAGGTTTTCAAAGCTGTTGGATGGAGGCCATTTTCAACTATACTGAACCTGACGTGTGAGGAGCCCTGAACAAACCAGTTCCCTCTCAAAGACTCGTAAACCCAGAGGTTCTATCAGAAAAGTGACATTCAGCTCAGAAGTTCCCAGGTCCTCTAGTCACTGTGTTTACACAGCTCTATCACAAACCTCGCACAAAGCCTTCACATGGTCGGCAAATATAGCCTATATTCCTTACGTAGTTAAGTCAGAAATAAAGATCAAGGCAAGCGAGGTCCAAAGGTGTGGTTTGCAGAGCTAGACGCCAAGCTGTCCATTTCATTAAGTGGAATGGCTCCCCTGATTCACACATCCCACTGTCATGTGCAATAATCATATGATTGTTTTGTGTGATCTAGGTGCACTTGGATCTATGCAACACACTGCAAAGTCAGTGGCCATCTCCGTAACGCGACACCCAACATGAGCAATCTCAGCCATATGCTACACTAATACCGCAGCTCCTGTCATACTCCTCAAATAGCTCAACGTTTTCGTCGGTTTTTTTTTTTTTTAGAGACATGAAAAATGTGTCAGAATAGAAAGGCAAGTCTAGGGCCAGCAAATGCTTCAAGTGACAGAAAAATCATTATAAATGACTTTTGTGAACCATAAACAGAAAATGTGGAACATTCCGGCAGTTACGGCGAGAGATAGTCAGCACACATTTTATAATATTGTGTCAGCTCTCAAGATGAAGTTCAGGAAAGGGGGAAAATTAGGTCTGCCATGCAGAGAACATCATTCGAAGGAAACTGTGGCCAATACCTTTGAGAGAAGCATGAAATGGAACCCGGTTTTATGATGGGAGTATAAATCAAAGTATGAACACACATTAACAGCTTATTTTATTCAGCTGAGCATTTATGAACCTCCCTATTTAACAGAGTTGTTAACTGAATTACTCACATAGTTAAATTATAATTGTCAATTTAGTTAATCATTTGTTGAATACAGTAACTAGATTTTATAATAAAATGTCCACAGACCACTGAAGACTAAATATTAACCAACACCTTTTAACAGGATGATCTGAATTCTGCATTACACTCAAATACCTAAATCAGGTGTAAAAGATCAAGAACAAGCAACAGCAATATATTCTGTACTCATTCACGGGGGAAAATGATCAAAACCCAATTTAACAAATGAATAAAAACCTATTAATTCAGTGGGCATCAAGAACAAGAAAGGGGAAAGAAAAACAAAAATACTTTCATTTATGTTTTAGGCCAGTGTTTGCCGACCTGGTCCTCAGGCACCCACAGACAGTCCACATTTTTGCTCCCTCCCAGCTCCCAGTTAGGAGCAAAAATGTGGACTGTCTGTGGGGTTCCCAGAAACTGAGTTGGGAAACACTGTTTTAGGTCACAAAATCTTAATTATCCATATTTTCATTTCGGAAAACAAAACATTAGGAGAGACAGAGGAATGCAACACCTGTGTAATAAATCATTCTCGAAGGCGTTTACACTGAAACCGGGGCAAGCGGCGCCCAAAGCCCAGGCGCATGAAGGGGGAGAGTTGGTGCATCATACTGACCGAGGAAGACCCGCCGTTTGGTGCTCAGCTCCGCCGCCACACGGACGCTGGTGCACAGGTTGAGCATAATCAGCATGGTGATGATCATGATTATGCTTTGCCACAGCAGGGGGGTCTCGAAATACCGGCCGAACCTGCAGGGAGGGGAAACACGGGTGGCAGAGTCACTGGGATGTTCAGGAAAGCAAAAGTACAGAAGGAACACCAAAGGAAGTAAAGTGGAACTTTACTGTGTTAACAGAACACAAACACGGCCAGCGCAGATTCAGTAGTTCAATTTCAAGAAAAGGCTAAATCATTGTTAGCACGACGCAAACTCTCCTTCATGCCAAATAAAGTTCTGACCAAACGGTCCGCAACCGAATTTTCATTCAGTACTGAACAAATATTTGCGAACCTCTCACTCCCGTCAGGGCAGGGCTACATACTTCACACTCTTCCTGGCTGTAGTTTACACAGACTTACTTCATAAAGAAATGTTACAGCTCAGGTAACAACCCACTGCAAGTGGTGAAGCAGCTGAGGAGGCTGCATTCCCCTAAAGGAAGCTCGTGAAAATAGGTGGCACAGTGACTGGCGGCAAGTGTGAGAACAGGGCCAAAGGGCTTCAGATTCAGCTTTTCATTTCTCTGCCCAGAATATCGCAGTAACACTTTACTTCAAGGTGCACCAGTAACTTGGAAACAAAGTTACAACTTAGGTTCAAATCGTGAACAAATATAGCAACTGAATTAGACATGAACCTTTATGGTTGATTAATAATGAATGAACATGGGATCAGTACATAACTAACACTTCTGGTTAATTAAGAGTGTATTTGTGCTCTCACAAGTACAATCACAACATCTTTTCACGAAAAAAAAAAATCTTACTCTTTTTGACAACCCATACCTTATTGTTATTTCTTTCAAAAACTGCACTAAAACTATCCAATAAAATGCCAGGATTTTTCTGTATTTTTCAGCTAAAACCCATCTGAGGCCAACTGTCCCAACAGTTTCCAGTGCCTAGTAAAGAGGTCATTTCGACCTGTCTTTTAGGGTGCATTTTATCTTTCACAGTCAGCAACAAGACAATTACCAGCCTTATGCAAGATAAAGCCAGCACACCGTACTGCTCACGGTATCTACAGTAGGCCGGCTAGACTGTGAAGGCCAGTCCAGAACCCGGGTACTGGAGGTGAAGAATATACCAGGGTTGCAGGCATCATAATAACCACATACGCAACTGCCCTGAAAAGCCAGGACACTGACTGGAAAATCTCTAGCTGCCAGCTGGTTAAATGAGGCAGAAAATCTGAACAACCAGAGGCTGACATGTCCGGGAATAAAGAGCACTTTTGTGGAAGAGAGATACTATATCGATTCCCTGCCGGGGGGGGGGGGGGGGGGGGGGGGGGCTTGGGGGGGTTTTTCCCCAATGTGATGATTATATTTCCGGGGGGTGGGCAACCACGAAAAATGTTTTTTTTTTTTTTT
>JAABNY020000046.1:20691231-20708236 GCA_015164015.2 Brevimyrus niger
ACACGAGCATTGGTTTCTATGAGTGTGAGAGTGTGCATTTGTGCGAGGGCAGGCTGCTTCTTTGAGTGTGCCTTAGTGAAGGCTTATACTGATATTAATGCATGAATATTGCGCTGGTGTGACAAATAAGCAATATTAATGTTTTTTATTTTTCGTTATTATTACCATTTCATTAAGGTCTACTTAACGAAACGTTGGGAGGGTTGTGCATCAAGAGTTACGGTATTCATCATTAGCACAATTTTATTGCACATAATAGAAGCTTTTATGATCTGCCATGAGTGACGAAAACATATTTCAAGTTGCATACTACCGGAACTAAGTATCTGCGGCATTTGCGATGTTTGCCCAGCAAACCCACGTCAAACCGTGCCGAGGTGGGGCAATAAGCGCCTACATGCTTCATGTGTGTTGAGATCTTATCCATAAGATGGAGGATTTTCCACCTCCTTTAGGAATTATGTGCACTTATAAAATTTTAACATTGTTACAAAGGTGGGGGTTTCCATCTTAGACCGCAGGTAAATGGGAGCTTAAACTATATTACGGGTTTTAACTAAATCCTGTAATCTAACACTTCGAGTGTTTTTTTTTTTTAATAAACAACACATACTTCAGGAAACGTTGCGGTCACCTTGGAGAAAAACATTTGTGACTGACACCTTTAAATAGCAATCGATACCAAATAAGTAACGTTTGAGTATCCATCCTCCCGTCCTCATTTAATATCCATAAGTAATGTTCACGGTGACGAAGTATTTCGCTGTACAACCTGATATGGGCAGGCCTAATGACAACGGCAGTGTAACATAAGACAGTATCGATCGGTACTTACCTGAAGAGTATCCTCAATATATTGGCCACCAGGAGAACTAGGCACACGTAGGAGGAGAAGCCCTCTGCGTTTTGGGTCCGTCGGATGTCCCGGTACTGGGGGATATAGGGTACGACCCCACCGAAGACCATGGCCCCGGCGGCGAGCCATGACACCAATTGATTGAGCATGTAAGTCAGCTGCTGAAAGAGTTCATCTTCCATTTTCAATCAATGCCCTAAAAATCCCCGGAGAGGTGATAAGCAATGGAGGGAGGTCTAACTGAGGCTTCCAATTCAATGATACCGGGGGCGATGCGCTTCCTGCTTTATTTACTGGTGGTCAGGATTAGCGGATTGCCACCGACCCGTGGGAAACCATTAATTTCCAAACTGTCCGGCAAAATATCTGTATCTCAAATGAATATCGACGGGAAATCGCGCCGATTCCCAAAGTTGGGTGGAAATGAAAGTGGGTTCAGATCCTGAACTTCATCGCATCACTGCCACGCAAACAGGGCAGCATCCTGTAACAGAGAAAAGTACAGACTGAAGAAATATGACAAGCACCCCATAAACAAACACTCCAGAAATAGGAACGAGTGGATATATGAAACAAAATCACTGGGTGCTTTGGTAAAGTAAAACTGACTCTTACCTGTAATTAAAAGGATCTTTATGTCGTGTTAAATAATGCAGAGATCAAGGGAGTGTAATATAATGCAGATCATGGTTAAGCATCAATGCACAAGGATGTTAATGGCGCATTGTCAAACGCAATGTATTTCTAGACGAGGTGATTAATTCAAACTTGCCTTTATGCATCAAACCTCCTCACGGCGAGGATCCCGGGTCCGTCCTTACGGCTAGCTACAGCGCCGTGGCGGCTATCGATCTAAACACCCTCCGCTTGGAGACATCGACACATGGGAAAGGTGAACTCACGGCCCCTTCGGTGCAGAGCAGGACTGGAGAGTGAGTCTCGGAAGAACACACATCCCGCAACGGGCCAACCGCCACACGGGCAGCCAGCTTCGTCTCTGCAACCGATTCCACGAAACGGAGCTGCGCTTCCGGGATACGTCACAGACCGACCGCTTCGCCAGGACGCCGTAGGGTCTTAAAACACATTGTGTTGTTCATTAGTGTTCTGATTGGCTGGAAACAGCAGGGGATCGCACAGTGTGGGGTTAAAGTTAAATGCTGGGCGAGTCTCGGGCGATGCGGGGGAAACGCCTTGCTGCGATTGATCGGTTTTTCAGTGCAATCATTTTAAATACGAAAGTAGCCTGATCGCAGAAGTTTCCGCATTTAGCGGTACAATGTTTTGATTACATGGTGTTAAGATTGTCGTGGCTTCTTCATATTTTTGTGATTTGTATGTGTGTGACCAAGGTGTAATATATTATCTAATTACACATTTTCGGTAGGACATTATTGGCGTTAAAGCGGCGCTAACTTTTTAGTTACTTTTTGGTACTTTTCTGGACAGCATTCTTTTTTGGCCTGAAATCGTAGCTTTCCTTGGGGTAATTTATCACCCTTGATAAGGATTTTGCTGTAAATAACGCTTACAAATTGGATTTGCAAATAACGAAACGATCTGCCTGAAAGACGCGATGGCTGAATCGAACTGGAATGCAGCTCAAGATTTAACAGATTTTGTAAGTCTGACGTTACATTCAGAGGTGTAGGAACCTAGGGGGATGGGGGACGTGAACCCCCGATATTTAGTTCAAATTTGACTTTCCCACAATAAATTTTTGTATTATAATTATTAAGTTGTGTACCCACCAATAACATATTCTCTACGCCAGGGGTGCCCAATACGTCGATCGCGATCTACTGGTCGATCGCAAAGCTGGTGTGGGTAGATCGCATGGCATAAACAAACAGAGGGTGGATGACGCGTTCAACCGCGCCAGCTGCTGCAAAACTCCTGTCGAGTCGCCTAGTTAGCTTTCAATTATTTTTTACTTGACTGGACAAGAAAGGGTATACAATGACTGAGGGAGATGGACCAAGTAAGAAGCCAAAAACCGACTACTTCCATAAGGAATGGGAGGAGGTTCTTATTCATAATTTCATAGTCGCAGTGCGTTTGCCTCATCTGTCAGTCTATTGCTATTACGAAGAAAGGAAACGTGCAGTGGCATTTTCGGACTGTTATTAAAAACGACGACATTACCTTCCCTCCCAAAAGCGAGCTGAGAAAGAGAAAGGTGTAGGAACTAAAATCCCAGTTCAATTAAAATACTTTATTTATCCCAAAGGGAAATGAATAATAATAATAAAGAATACTCAATAGTTTTGCAAATAATTTTTTTGCATTTTTATAATAGGTAGATCATTTTGACTTGGTCATAAGTAGCTCGCAAGCTGAAAAGTGTGGGACAGTTACCATTTGTTTTAATCTATTTGAATAACTCAGGTAGGCAACGGGAAAATGCAAAAATCAAACGAATATTGTCCATATATGCAACTTTAAACATGTTAAAGAGGGTGGGTTGCCATTTTTTGTTTGTCGTTTTTGTTGTCGCTTTAATTGATTTGCCACAATGAGATCATACGGAGTTACAGGTGTACATGCACATTTAGTTAGTGAAACCGGCTATTCTAGAAAAAAAAAGTATATCGTGTAACGCTCTTGTTGGCTAATTGTGTTTGCTAAATCAGATTTTCTTTTTCTGCTCAGATGGAAACTACGATGCAGAAGCTTCAGAAAAAGTTTCAGGACGTGTCTGACCAGCTGGTCTCAAGAAATATCCTTAGCGCTGTAATATCACAATTTCCACTGTAAATTGCGGTTTCAAATTCATGCCAGATGCACATGAAATATCTGGGGTTGGTGTGTGACCGAAGCGACTACATTCCTTAACGTACACACTGGACGAAATGGGAACCAGAATTGATGACTTGGAGAAGAATGTTGCTGATCTCATGAAACAGGCAGGGATGGAAGAGCCTCAATCTTCAAAATGACTTATTGTATAGACCACATACATGTACAAAGTTAGCGTTTGTAAATTACTTAAGCACAGAAATGTTCCGTATTTCTTTTTTAAAATGCAAATGAACCATAACGTGAACAGAAGTGCCTTTGGTGTTCAGCAACAGGAGCTAAATAGTTAAAACCAGAAATAAGTACAAATTCAAAACCAAAATGTGTTAGCTGCATCTGACAAGGGTTTGTTTTCTTAAAAGTGATTTTTTTTTTGTATTTGCGACTGCTTTGTGATGCCTTTGGACAACATCAGCACAATTCCACACAAGGACCAAACACCAGGCATGGATACTCCTCTCTTGTAACATTCTAATTTGATCACTTGGCAGTTATTTTTAAATAGAATGACACACAATGATTTTTCCCCAAACAGTTTATTCTGACTGGAATCAACTTTTCCACCATTTTGCAAATTGCAAAGGATTAATTATGTAATAAAAAAACACTTGAAAACACTTAAAACTTTGTGAATTTCTTTCTACAGATCATATATTCAGACTTCAGTTGCCCTAAATGTCCATAGTAAACCGAGAAGGAGAGGGAGAAAGGTACTTAGTATCTGTATTTTGTTGAGTAGTCCTTTGGAGACACGACTAGACCTCTTCCTTTCCGTGCGCCACGGTAAACTGTCTCCACAATGTCTATCATCTCCTGCTTGTCCTCCATAGTCCAATTGATTTTGTTGTTGTTACCTGTGCCCAGGTCAATCATGATGTGCTTGTTCCTGGGCAAAATGAACATAAGAAGTAACTAGACCAAACATTTCTATCGACTAGTTTTTAATAATGCAAAAATTTTAAATAATTGAAACACAGCGGCGATCAATCACAATAAAAAAAAAAATCAGAATCCTCAGTTTTTCAAGGAACAAAATTGAAATGGTCATCAGATTAAGGGAAAGTGATCACAATAATCGTAACAGCTTTTGTAAAAATATTTGCCATTTATTACGCTGAAAAAGGAAGCAGAGCACTAACCTGAAAAAGAACATTACTGTACAGGGATCGTACAACTCGTACATCTTGTTGAAGTCGGGCACCTCGGTGATATCCACCAGATAAATGACTGCAAAATTTTTTACCTAAAGAAGAACTTAAATCAGACATGTACAACACACAGATGCATTCCTAAGAATTTCCACCAATTTAGACATCAGAATCTCTCAAATTAAAGATTGAGATCGACTTGATCAGTGTTACGTGTCAATCTGAAAATTGTACACCTTATACAGAACTGGAAAATGTATTTAAATTCAACACACGTACCTTTTCAGCGATGCTGTACAAAACTTCGTCCATCTTCATACAAGTCGGGTCCCAGTCATGCCCGAATCGGATGACCAGAACTCTGTCCTCTTCGGACAGAATAGCTTGGTCAACTTGCCAGCCATTATGAAGATGCGGGAGCATGTACGACATCCTGATAGGGCCAAGCAAACAAACAATAAGGCGATCATGACATAAATATTAAACGTCGGGCCACTTTTCAGTCATTTTCCCCTTCTCCTTTATTATAGAAGAGGACTGTTATATACATCTACGGTGATGATTCGGTGAGTCTGATATTTAAATGAATCAAGCGTTGTGCTTATGATAGCCCTTACAGACGGTGTTAAAGTCGTAGGTCGCTTAGAAAGGCAGACTAGTTTCCTAAGTTCACCGAGGGGCCCGAGCTGAAAACCGCTGGCATTTCTATAACGATACCAGCGGGGCTGCAGTAGTTAGCCGGCTAACTGGGAAACGACTAAAAATACAGCAGTCCTTACCTGGCAAAGTGGCTAAAAGATACTCGCTATCGACTGTTATTCGTTTTATACGGAATCCTGATTGAAATCAAAAAACGGCCATGAAAGCAGTAAACCTCCAAAATCGTTATAAACCTTTGAGACAGGACGCCACTAAAAAGCAGTTTTCAATGGCAATCCCGACGTTCCGTCTGCGTTCCCCTACGTCATAAGTGTGAGACGGCGCCGCGACGTTCGACGGTTCTAATAACTGTTCCGGGATCAGTTGCACGTTGTTTACTCCCCAATTACGATGCTCAGTTATTTTACAGATTTATTTGTTAAAATGTAGATCTTGATTTGTAGATACGACTGTACATACTGTAATTTGGGATTAGGGCAAGCCAGGAAATTATTGGAGTGTTTATTAGATACTAATGCAGCCATGAAGGATAAAAACAAAATCATGTAGTGCATTTCCTGGGAAAGTGTAAGCCTATTTTAAAATAATTTAGATCGGATTCGAACTCTGATGGCTTGCGTACTTTTGACAAGAGCTCCACCATAGGTTCAACACTTCTGAACCCATTGTGGGGGCGAAACTAGAATAAAAACAATGAAAGCCATTAGAGTTAGAGCCTGATCTTTATTGTTTTGATTCTATTGCATTGTCTACGAACCGATTATATCAATCACATGAATAGGGAGAGCGTGGTGTTAAAGTCACCTAGAATTTTACAATTTACTTTACAAAGGGGTTTTCGCAAACAGCTAACTTACGCCATGCAATAAAAAATGCCAGTGATTGTGATCATAGGGGAGCCAAGCTGCCCAGCTGAGAGTGGACTTCACGTGCTCTCTCTGGGTGTCCTCTCACATTCCAAACACATGGTTTGACTGGACTAGTGTCTCCCACTTGCCTTCAGCGTGTGATTATGTTTGTGATCCCATTCTCAGTGTACACCGCTATTAGCACTCTACGTCCTGGAATAAGGCGCTAAGATTAGCAGAACCCTTAAAAAATAATGGATTGTTAGTGTCCTTGGTAATACCATGTTATTTCTCATATTTTACGGTGCATGGATCTGCACACAACAGTACTTATTTAGCTCATGAACTGTCCAGCGTTTTGCTTGCTGGTGTGTGAATTAGCGCTGTGGCAGTTCTATATAAATAATTTAATTAAAGAAATTTCTATATGTTTTTACCAGTTTCCTATAAATAGAATCAATCTAGTGATCAATAAAAGTCCAATAACATAATTTGAGTCTCCCCATGCTCAGAAAACACAAATAAATCCCTGAACGTGGTTCCTTCTAATCAGAAGTTCTTTAATCATTCCACTAATTTAACAACCCTTTATTTCACACTTTACCAGTCTGTATACTGACAAAAGTGAATTGTATAAAACTGACAGAAAAGGGGAAATGAAAATGCAACATGAACGGCTGTGTTACTAACAAGACAAGGTTACGATCAAGCAGCGTGTGGGCAAAGGCATTTATTTGTGAAATCAAATACTTCTTTCTGCTTAAGGGAAAAACTCAGGCATGTGCCGACCTTGAAATACGCTTTGGAAAATACAATTAAAATAATTTAACAAGCAAATATGTACGAACAGTCAACCAGACAGTGATGCAAATACATGCGACCGCCAATTACAAGTGGATCATCTTACTTAGGACACGTACAACTGAAGATTCATCTCTTCAAATTCTCACACAGGACTGGTTAAACACCTTTACAGGTGTCTGTTGTATGGTTGAACTCTGTCACAGTTTATACGCATTAGGATTTTTTCCAAACTGATGCAGATTTACTACTGACCTTATTTGAACTCTGTGACCCTCAGAATCACTTCAGAAGTTCCATTTTAAAAGACAGCTAATGCTTAAAACATTAGTAGATCAGGCTAACTGTAGTGAGAGGGATTATTTGCATTCCCTCCAAAAATCAAGATGCGAATTAGGCAGTTGTATGAAGTCCCATGACATTCAGCTTAAAAAATATTCTCCGTTCATGTCAGGTTCACCGATCAGTCCTGTTGAGCAGGTGCACGAGTACAGCAACTCAAAAGACTAAATGTTAAATGAAAATAAATCAAAGCTGAACATTTGTGTCACCTCATCAGGTTTCAAACACCTACATATTTCCTTATATAATAAAAAGAAGTGCGTAGTTACAAAAATGGCAGAACACCCGAACTCCAGTCACTAGGGGTCACTACTGCAGTCTGATCCATTTTTTAATGTACAAATATAAAACATAAGATATCTGTATGAACACGCACTATAAAAAGGATATTGACGATGTTTACCAACCATCTTCATGAACTCAATTCTAATTTCTCCATCATGGTTCTTTGCAAATATAAATAAGTATTATGACATGTACAGTACACGACACGTCCCCTTTGACTGATAATCCGACAGAAAGACCAGGAGACGGACAGAGGCTGGAGTATAGTTGAGCAGCACCCCAATTGCTTGATAATTTTTGGTCGAGAGAGAGAGAGAGAGAGAGGAAAAAAAAAAAGATAGAGGCACATGTTTCAGGATTTAAAATAAAACTTCTGCCATATTAAGCTTTTTGCTTTGTTGGATGATGGGGAATAATTTAACTTTAAGTCAAATTCACAGTGGGAAAAGTGCAAATTCTATCCAGTCATTGTAGAAAACGACAACAGTGGAGGGGAAAAATGCTGATATCCATCACCGCAATGCCACCAACATCTAACATGTATTTAAATATACATATTACTTTATAAAAGGAAATAAGTGAGTCTTCAGAAATTGGCCTAAACAATTTACAACAACAACGACTGAAAGTGACATGAGAATTAAACTCTACAACGGCGCCATCTCTGTTCAGCTGGGGACAGAGAGACTTGCGTTTGCCAAACACATGGCGCACTATACAAATACAGGGTGAGAGGAAGAGAAGTTCACCTATCACACGGGAAACGTGCAGCACGTGAGACCTTTAAGGTGTGAGATTAATTAATTACCTATCTTCCTTGACAGGTAAAAAAAAAAAAAACAAAAAAAAAAAAGTTGCCACTACCACCATCTAGTAATACTGTCATTAACGGATCTGTAAGGTTTGTGCTTTACTTTTTTAAAATTTTGGTTAAGCCACCAAAATGAAGCGGGAAGAAAATAAATAAATATGGGTTTAATTGTCGATAATAAGATTAAATACAAAAAAAAAAAAAATCCTCACATGTAAAACATAAATGTGTGTTATAACAACACGCATTAGTTTGGATAATTGGAATACACTGGCCAACGCAGGTTCTTATTTCATAAACAAGGTACATGTCAACTAATGAGTCAAAATTATTGCTGAAAAACAAAAAAAAGACAACTTAGAATCAAACTTTTGAATATACAAGACAGATGCAGAAATGAAGGATTACAGCATGTAACATTTGCATTTCCCCCGTGAATTTTTCCACAGTTCTAAACTGCTAATATACTTCACATCTGATAGGAAACATCGCCACATATTTTATAGAAAAGTGATATCTATATACTATACACATGTATTTTTTTTTTTCCTTTTTTAAACAAACAGTCAGCTAGTACCTATTTCAAGCAGCAGTTTTCTCCGAATTGACTTCCGGGATGAGGAGGTCGTGCTTCACCTTCTTCAGTTCCGCCATGTTGAAGCCCAGCAGAATGGCCACTCGGTTTTTCCGGATCGCCTTCATGCACCGGGCACGCTTGGTGCCGAAGTGCCAGGCCACGTCTCCCTTGTGCAACCAGAGGCGGCTGGCCAGGGCCTCGGCCTCCTGCCTGCACAGGTAAGGTTTCCGGTTGAAATATTCGGTGAGGAAATCCTTCCGCTCGTCGAAGGAAAGATTCTCGACTCCTGTAGGGTCCAGGACGAGAGGCACGGAGAAGTCGGGCTGCGCGGCGTTCCTCTGCGGTTCTACTCGCTGCCTCTTGGCCGCCCTTACATCCCGCTCTCTTTTGTTGGCCTCCATCGCCTCCCTGACGGCCATCTCCAGCCTAAGATTGTTCTGTCTGTCGGAGTCCATCTCTGGAGACCGCTGAGCTGGGGTTACCGTAGAGCCCCGTGGCCGGGTGACCAGAGACAGCCTCTGGTCAGCCTTGTTTATAGTCGGCGACGTCTGATTTTTGGGGTCCGGATTTATCAGCCGTTCTACATCTTTGGCGGTCTTGGGCGCACACCTGCAGCGCTGGACATGGATGGAGATGGCCTTGGGCGTGGTCTTCCCTGTGTATACGCCACTGCAGTAAATACACTTGAAAGCGGGGGTCTTCAGGATGGCATGGATGGTGGGCATTATGCAGTGCTTCAGTTTCAGATGCTCGTGGTACGCGTCTTCACTTCGAAGCTTCTCGGAGCAGAACGGACAGTCGGTGCTGGTGGTCTTCACGACCGACCGGCACACCGGCTGCACAGACGCCGGGAACATCTTCAGGAAGATGAGATCCAGCGACCCCGTGACGAGAGCCAAGTTCAGCTCGCGGTCACCGAGCAGCTCCTT
This sequence comes from Brevimyrus niger, assembly GCA_015164015.2. Lineage (NCBI taxonomy): Eukaryota > Metazoa > Chordata > Actinopteri > Osteoglossiformes > Mormyridae > Brevimyrus > Brevimyrus niger. Next base: position 20,701,288 of record JAABNY020000046.1, read on the forward strand.
CGGGGCGGTCGTGTTTATGTCGAAATAGGGAAACAGGAGATTGCCGTGGTCGTCAGTGTAGAGCCGATACTCCCGCCTCATGAAGTCGCAGCTCGCCCTCTGTGATGGGGTGTGCTCAGTGTTGGTATGTTCTATTAGCTGCTTTATAGAGTAGAACATTCCGGGACAGTACAAGCAGTTCAAGCCATGGAGCAGGTGTTCAAAGAGACCTTTTTCCGACAGCAGGATTTTGCACATCAGGCATTTGACCGTCTTATCTGGCATCTTCTTTAAGAAGGGCGCGCGGGCGGCTAACCCTTGCAACTTGCTTTTGGATGCCGCCTTGTGAGCCACCTCTATGTGCACCTGATAGACATTGGAAGGGAAAAGCTCGTTACAAATTGGACACGTGATCCACTTCTTGGCTTCTTTGGAAGCAGGAGGGGAAATGAGATTGGGTTCGGCGACGGGTTTGTCTGGCGGTGGGAGGACGGTGGGATTACCTGCCACCGCGGGCACAGCTCCTTTGGCGATTGTCTGAATGTTACCGGACTGGACTGGCATGGTGACCTGCAGGGGCGCCAGGGTGTAGGTGGGCAAGCCGTTGACTTTGTTGCCAGTAGGGATGAGGTGGCTGAGGAGAGACTGGGACGTAAGCATGGTGCCCCTGGGGGGGGGCTGGTTCAGGGGGAGCCTCTGAGTCACCAGGAGCGGCGGTGGCCCCGGTGCTCGCAATCCTATGCTCCCCTGGACGTTGACTTGGACACCTGGGGGTAGCAGGACCTGTCTAGGTTGCGGTTGTGCAGGTACCCCCACAGCGATGGGTAGAGGCTTGGGGGCGTTCTGCGATATAGCGGAAAGGGTCGCACCCACTGAATTTACAGCCAGAGGGCTGGCCAGACCCACTGTGGTGGGCAGCGTGGCCACGATGCCCCTCGTCGGCTGAACGTTCTGGTGAGCGGCCATTACCGAACCAGGCCGCAGCAAGCCTTTGGCCTCCGCGCTGGCCAGCTGCACCAGAGCGGAGGCCTGGGCCGGCAGAAAGGCCTGGTTCGTCCCCGGGGCACATACAAGAGTAGTCGTGCTCTGAGGGGTCCCGTGCAGGATCGTGCCGCTGAGGGTCGCGCCGGTGACCGGGCCTGCGTCGGACCGCTGAAGAGCCAGAGTCTTCACGGGCTGATGGTCGTTTTTCGCAGGAACCAGAGAAGTACTGTAGACGGGTTGCTGCATAGCCTTGGGCGCCAAACTGGGCAGCTGCTTCTTCGCGCTCTTAGGGTGCTCATACACCAAGGTGGAGATGTGCACATCCAGCTCCTTGTGCTTATCGGAGGACAATATGTGGTAGATCAGATGTTCCGAGCTCTCGGCACAGAGCAGGCACACCTTGCAGTAAAACTTGGAGCCTTTGGGACTGCTGGCGTTTTGCTCGCGCTCAGTCCGCTGTCCAAAGTAACGGTCCAGCAGCGAGACGTAGTGATTCACCAAGATGTGCTTCTTCATGCAGTACAGCAGGGAATCCTGATAAGCACACCTACGGCACGTGTAGCGGTCCACGTTGCCGATACCCGCGACTATAGGCGTCGACGTGGACGCCGGCCCGTGCACGATGGACTTCGTTGAAGTGCCATGGAAGATTCTCAAGTGCTTGGCGAGGACGTTTGGGTGCCCGACGAACGCGCACACGGGACAGTTGATGAGCTGCCCCAGGCTCAGCTCTCTCGCATGCCATCGCTGGACATGGTTCCGGTAGCCGTTCCAGGTCCGCGCAGAGAACCGGCAGAGGTTGCAGCACAGGGCCTGACTGCGATAGCGCCACTGAAAGGAGGGGAGGAGAAACAGCAACTATTTCACTTCCAGCCTTATGCATTATCTGTAGTTAAAGAGCAATGTGACCAAACATTTTGCCATAATCGTAAAACACACCACAAATAATACTGCCTCAGCAGGTGTACGGATGATTAAAGAAGTATATACAGTACTCCCTAAAATTTTTGCACACCTGTACATTAGGAACAACCAAAAAATACTACACTATATTGTACAAAATAATAATGGAATTCAGCAACTAATTCACACAACAATGGTTTGTCAGTTTTAAATAACCCATCCATCCATCCAGTACGGCGTCCCAGGAAGCATAGTGCAAACATCTGGGGAACATCCACTGACACCATTTCATCAGTGGGCACACATAGTGTGAGGGTCTATCTACAGTTTAGAAATGTCGATTTGCATGTTTGCTGTATGTTTCTGGACTGCAGGATAAAGTACTGGCACCCAGAAAAAACCCACAACATTGGGAGAATGTGCAAACGGCACAGACCCACAGCCCCAGAGCATGAGGCTACAATATCCAAGAGGTATGATGTTGTTGAAGTTAATCGCATACCTTAGTGAATGACGGATGACAGGGAAACTGTGACGTAAATAGATTACTCGACATGTTTTTCATAAAGCATAATCTATGCAGAGATCATGTCCTCTGTCCTTTTTCCTGAGTAAGCTATGCACAAACATACCTTTTTCCGGCGCTTTCCGTTAAAGCCGTCTGTGAAATCCACCCACGCAGTGTCATGGAAAGTTTTATCATTAGTGTCAGAGTTCTGAAGCTCCTGCCACAGGGGGGGGGAGAGGAGAGACACTGAGCCTTTGCAAAACTTGCAGAAACCTTTCGCAACAACTCATCTGACAAAGACAATGCAATCAAGTGAAACGTGAATGATCATTTCCCAATGAAAACGATGCAAGATGTTTTCCATTCAGTCCCCAAAACAAATCCCATTAAGAAAACTCCCCCATTAAAACCCAGTGTGGCACATAGCTGTGCCACAGTAACAGACAATATGATTTGCACATAGCTGTGCCTCAGTAACATACGATTGGCTGGTGTTCGGGTCACAGCCTCTGGAGCACATTAAGTGTAATTAAGCCACACAGCTGCTCCCATTCCAGAGCAAATCTAAAACTTTGACAGAATGGTCAAGATGTAAGTATAGTTGAGTCTTTATGCCGGACAGCTCCAAGATGGCTATTTTGGACAAGCCAAAAATTGTTAAAATACTGAACAAGGAAGTGCAGCAACCCAATCTCCAAGTCAAAATCTGATCTGAACTTCACTAGGGAGGAAGGCAAAACATTTTAGCAGACAACGCTTTAACTGGCATATTACCTCAATGCATGTGACTTCAATATAAATGTAAATGAACGCAAGGGGGAAAACACTTACCTCCAGTAAGACTTTACAGCTGTCAAGTCCAATATCATACAGAATATTTTTTACTGATTTTCTTGGCTTTCTTATTTTTTCCAAATTTTCCACAGGAAGCTGATACATCTTTTATTGCCTATAACAAAAACAAACTATTAACTTTTTTTAAAAAAAAAGCTCTATGACGCACTAAGCAAAAATCTGCATATACTGCATTAGTCTTCAGTACTGTAATTCCTGTTTGCATTCGCAGAGCCCACAAGAATTAATTAACCTAGGAACTAAGACATCAGTTTTGGGATTAAAATTCACAGTCAATCTCCAAAATCTGGCAACAATTAAAATATAACCACAGTATTTTTCTGAATTCATTCAGACATTTTATATATGACTGCAAACTCTGCATTAACGTCCTTTAATGGCTTATGTAAACAGAATTTCAGATCCTGAGATATTTCAATTGCTAGATAAATTAATTAAAATGCACATTGATGTAACTACAGCAACGTTCAAAGAAGTCAACTTAGCTTGTTCCTGTATAGCAATTAATGCTTCTCACAGACCGGGACATCAGTGCTCAGAGTAAAAAGTACAAGATTTTATTCACCACAGTACTTTCTGAATCGTCTAAACACCTGAGCTCCATTATTAATTACAGGCTAGCCAATTTAAAGCCAGATAAACTCTAATGACTTGTGTGATTTACTATCAACATAGGAAATGAAACAATTACTCCTCCCAGCAGCCCAAACCAATCAGAAGGCACTACAGCCAGATGGCATCAACTGATTGGACAGCATTCATACCAATCAAAGGCAGCTTCATGCTCTGACAGATGGGGAGAATGCAGCAAGGCCTTATTACACCCACACCTTAAAGTCTGCTGTTTGGATGCCTTTTTTATAAGACGACTTTCTTTTTTAAGTGCTTTACCCATCACATTATGCTTCATTATAAAAATATGTGTCAAAACTGGTACAAACAACTGACCTAGAATTAAATGTTGTACAAAACATAATGCATGGCATTGTTGAATGTACTTAAAATCAACAATAGGGAAAAAAAATCAAAATGTGTTAAAAAAAAAAAAAAACACCTAGAATTCATCATGTTGGATGATTTTGCACTACACGTTTCTTTTCAGATGAGAATTTTCAAAGTAATTCACAGCAGAGAATATGGTTAAAATTTATGTGGGCTTGCTGGGATTTTAACCTAACTTTAGTATAGTAAATGTATGAACACCTGAACACCACTCACACGTTAATTTCCCAAACAAATAGAGTTCGGATTGTACAGTGTAAAAACATCATTTATCAGGCATACCACAAACCAGTGAACAATGATGGTGATTACAAAAACAAAAATGCATGTGAAGTCTATAATGAGATAAAACTATGATAAAATACTGTCTACCTATATCGCATTCTCAGACCACACATGATCAAATCTTGCGTGTTGACATTCCAGCACTCTGGACAGATCTCTCATCACCCCCCAAAAACGTAAACGTGTCCAATGGAAACAGATATTAACTTGTATCCCTCACTCATACCTCGACCGCTACTTCCAAGGGCTTGGACGCAAAGTCACTTCCTAAAAATGCTCGACATTTAAGCCTACCGTTCCCAAAAATTCTTGCATTGTGCCAAAGAGGCTATATAATGGTGTTTGTTATACTGCACACATTTGCACTTACCAGTGCAAAGTCAGAGTTTTGCACTGGCTACAGGCATCTTCAAATAATTTGGTAAGTGTCAAATAACGTCAAAATCTGTATAAATACACTGCTGAGTGCTAGTCATCCTGACCATTTAGCTAAAGCGCAAAAACAAAATATTGCACTTAAGCGGACATAAGAACATGTTAACTCTTGCCTAATTACAGTTAAGATGCTGTGATTTTGAAACCCCGTCTTTCTCGGCTTTGGTCGGGAGTTTCGAAAAAAAAGTGTCTATTTAAAATATGCATCGCAAGTATGTTTCATCCACAAACTCGCCCAGCGCGCACAAATTTGGCGAGTGCAAGTAAAGTTTAACAGCTTTACTACTTTGTACCATCAGAAAGTCAATATATAAAAGGGGTCTACAAACTAAGTGTACTATTTCATACTGAAGAGGGGAGGGGGGAAAAAAAGACATGAAACATTGTATATAATCTGGCGAGCCAGGATGCTAACACACAGCCACGGATTTGCAGTAACAACTGTGAATGCCAGATAGCTGCTGTATCTGACTAGCCTGCCGGCTACCTGCGCCGAGGGGCCGGCCTCGGTGTGCCAGAGGTCTGCCTTAGCGTCCCATTCCTGCAGCTAGTTGGCCAGCCGAACGGGCGGCGTTACCTCGCGCGCGCGGGCAGCGCTCGCGCTCGCTCACGGTCTATTCTCACCAATCCACGAGCGCCTCTTCGCCGGTGTCAGCGTAGGACGGGCTCTAACCGTTGTGCGCACCGAGCCCTCGTGCTCCCCCAAAACGACGTGCCGCCGCCGATGATAGTAAAAACTGCACAATTATCAAGCTTCAGTTGCTCCTATTTTTTTTTATTATGCTGCATCACCCTTCCCTTGAAAGGAAAAATGGCGCTCGCGATAACCAGGAAATGACGTCTGGCCTCCAATTTGCATATTGAGAAGCTGCCCAATAATATAAGGGCTACTCGATTACTGAATAAAGTTGGGAATTTCATTTAATCTCATCAGAGAGTTTATTAATGCAATTCCGTTAATTTCCAGTGACCTGCTTGCCACCTTGATTGACTTGTTAATTACTGTCAATTGAGCCAATCTCCTGTGGTTGGATGAAAAAATGCTTGGTGGGCGTGTCTAAAGGAAAACCTAGATCTGAAGGTGTCATGTGGTCTATGTCAAGCCAAGCATTTTTGGTAACTGGGGCAGGTGGGTGGGTCAGGAAGTATTTTCTGATGACATCATATCTTGCCATTTCTTATTAGCCAATGATAAAGCTATATAGGGGGAGCTACTGAGCTAATTAGTTTTTCGAATTCTTTGAATAAAATATTAAGATCTATATTTTAGGGTATTGGGACTACTTAATTTTTTGATTACCATGAATATATTATGTTCAAATTGTAATTACGATTACAAATAGTATTTTTATATTAGTTACAAGTAGCTAAATACACATATTGGATATTTACGCTACACCCAAAGTATAATTTCATATATGCATTCTTACACAAACTGCAGTATAACATATAAAGTTTAATATGATCTTGGTGCTTTCAATATGATTTACAGAGCACAAATTTAGAACATTTAAACGTATACTGCTTTTCTGTGAACAAAATCATAACACTAGACAATTTCTCTTCAAAAAGCTGATCTGGCATAAAACATGGTGTCCAAAAATCTAAATTTGAAATAATAATAATAATGAAGCAATGCTTTATTTTCCATTTGCTCAAGTGCAGGTACACTGGAGTGCTTCTTTTTACATTCCCCATCTCGCTCTGCTTTGAGACATACAGACATATACAGTTGTGAGTGAGTCTTGAGGTTGAGCCACAGTGCTCAAGGGCCCAGCGGACATGTGACTTTCCAGTGACTTTCCAATGACTTTCTGATCACAGAGTCCTAACCTGGTGAGCCACATCCCCCCCATATATATATATGTGTGTGTGTATGTATGTATGTGTGTGTGTATATTCATGCTTTATCTGTTTATACCATTTCACTGTTTAACAACAAGCAATCCGTCTTTAGTTTAAATGTTTAGAGGGTTCAGTTTGAAAGGCAAGTAGTTT
>JAABNY020000046.1:20716661-20733024 GCA_015164015.2 Brevimyrus niger
ATGGATCCATCATGCCTTGTTACCACTGTGCAGGCTGGTGGTGGTGGTGTAATGATGTGGGGGATGTTTTCTTGGCACACTTTATGCCCCTTAGTGCCAATTGGGCATCATTTAAATGCCACGGGCTACCTGAGCATTGTTTCTGACCATGTCCATCACTTTATGACCACCATGTACCCATCCTCTCATGGCTACTTCAAGCGGGATAATGCAATATGTCACAAAGCTCGAACCATTTCAAATTGGTTTCTTGAACATGAGTTCACTGTACTAAAATGGCCCCCAGATTCACCAGATCTCAACCCAATAGAGCATCTTTGGGATTTGGTGGAATGGGAGCTTCGTGCCCTGGATGTGCATTTCACAAATCTCCATCAACTGCAAGATGCTTTCCTATCAATATGGGCCAACATTTCTAAAGAATGCTTTCAGCACCTTGTTGAATTAATGCCACATAAAATTAAGGCAGTTATGAAGGTGAAAGGGGGTCAAAAACCGTATTAGTACGGTATTCCTAATAATCCTTTTGGCGAGTGTATTTTTTCTGAGATCAATAACCAGCTCCTTTGTTTTTATGGTGTTGAGGAGCAGGTTGTTGACTCTGCACCACTCTGACAGCCACTCCACCACGTCCCTGAATGCCAGCTCACTCTCCTTGCCCGAGATGAGTCAGATCACCGTCGTATCATCTACAAACTTAATGATCTTGTTGTTGAGGTGTGTGGGGACACAGTAATGTATGTAGAACAGAGGTCCCCAAACTTTTTTCTGCAAGGGCCACATAATTTTTTCCTGCTTTAATGGGGGGCCAGGTTGGTTTATAGCAGAAAATTAAACGAGTGACTACTAGTATTATTGTGGAGATTTTACTATGATTTCAACCCTCTAGAGTCTGAGGCTTCTCAGCCACCTGTAGTCTGACATGCCTTTACATTTTAAAATATTTCATCTATCTAAAAAAAAATTATCCCGAAGCATTACATGTGATTTTATTCAGCACAAATTTAGCATCAATAATCTGAGACCACTTAGAATGTTATTATTCTGTTTATTGTTAAAATCAACTTTAAACATATACTTTTCAAAAACCTATTTCAAACATGCTGAGAAATTGTAAAAAATCACATTATAAACATTTCTAGCCAAGGCTTTTGAGCTCTGAATTATAGACACAGGAGTTGGCTACACATAGGTGAATAAGACAGAATAAGAAATTTCACGTGGTTTGATTAGTAAAGTGTTAGAACTTTGGAGTGACACTCTTTTTCTCAAAGTCAGTGCTCAGCCTGCACTATGAATATTGATAAGATAGGTGTCCCCACACCTGTAGTAGTTTGCATACAGTCAATTGCCCATCAGTCTGGAATGTCACTGCACCCTGCACCCATCACTTCAGAAAGGCAGTTTGAAACGCAAGAAAAGTAGCAACAATAAAATCCCGTTCACAGTTAATTGAAAGATGGAATGAAACATGAAAAACTGCGAGCAGTCTCTATAGAAAGCAATAAATTTGATGCAGTGTCTATGCAGAGTTAACGGAAATTAAATAAGTCACTACTATTAACTCTCTAGGGATAAGGACAACGTCGACCGCGTGTCTATCTCGTGTATTTCAGTTTATATGGCGATGAAATCATTATGTAGAAAAAAACACTGTCGGAAGTAAAAAAAAAAAAAAAGGTTAAATAAGCAAAATGTAAACCATGTCACCTTTCTTTGTTGTACCTGCATCGAGGGCGTGTAGTGTTCACGTTCTAAATAGCAGAATTACCGCATATTCAAACACGGGTTTGAATCGACGACTTTGTGATTATAGACACGCAAGCTTAGCCCACTTACCCATGAACACCGGTTGGAGATTTGCTGCTGATTGGCAACACTGGCGCAAAGCTTCAGCGGCAGAAACGTATCCGTGTGCCATACTGTAACCGATCAGTGTAAAACACTACCCAGACATATGCTCTTGTTTATTTGAGTAACAATGGGCGTATTCATATATTTCTTTATCCAATACCAACTGTCGGATTATCATGTTATTATTATGCGAATAGCGCAATTTGCAAGTGGGAAGGCAATCAGAGCTTCTTCGAGACGCAGACGCATAAGTCAGTCACTCTTGTTCTTTCTACTTGTATCACGAAGCTGTAAAAATATATTTATTTTCTACCTATATATATGTGAAAAGCTAAACGTCCAAGGTTTTTAAGGGTGCTTTTTAACGTGTCTTCTCTTTGAGGTCACGCATCATCTGTTTGATTGCAAAATATGCCAAGTAGGGGATAGGAGTCCCATGATAAAATTAATTAAGAGTAGTGATTGCCCTAACAATTTTGTGTGGTTTGTACTTGTGAGATGGATACATAGTTTACACATTGGAACCAGTTAAATCAACATTATCCATTTATGCCCTATTGCAAATTCGTCTCTCCTTGACATTTACATCTTGTTTCATCCATTGATGAGAGTGTCAGTGGCTTCATACATTATTTTTTATTACTGTCCTCTTTTCTTAGGTGAAAAAATCTTTGATGCCAATTTTTATTATTATCAGTTCTTGTCAACAACATCATCACTAGTCATAGGGGTGGGTGATCCTTAATGGTATGTGCAGTCATTTTGTGGGATGTGCTCTGCACGATTATACAAAGGCCAGAGAATATGAGGTCATTTTACTGGAATGTCTACCCTACTGAGCATGCTGTTCCATCATGATGTTCCCATATACACTGCTAAACAAATTCAAGAATGGTTTCATTAACACCAGTACGAAGGCAAGCACTTTTCAGGCCATTCCCACTCATCCGACATAAATATCCTTGTACCTTCTTAGGAAGTGCAGTGTGTGTAGATCTCCGTCTCGCTGAGCGCTCAACGAAGTGTAGGCTTCCCTTTTTGAAGAACGATCCAATACCCCATTACACAGTTTAAGAGTTGCTTTGCAGCTTTCCAAGAACAAACACTTTTTTGAGGGAAAAGCATCCTTATTATATCCTTGATATTGAGACATCCAAAATGTCTTTGAAATAACAATCAGATATACTTGGGTATTGTTGTTATTATTAACAATAATACATTAATTCCAGTCTTCAAAAACCAAGTAATTTTCATTATCTCACTACAAATATTATTGTACATTATATTGTCATTAGTGTACATTATTACACAATGACAAAGTTGAAATTAAAATAGTTCCTTTCAGTTTGATGGCTTCGAAAAATCAGTAGTGGAAAAACATTTTGCGGCTAATTTACATTTAATGCAGAGGTAGAAAGTTCAGGATCAGAGAGTACAAATCTAGAACAAGATGTAGTTTCAACCAACCAGTTCAGTATATAGAGTGACATTCACACTGTAGTCAACTGTTTGCCTGAAACAAAATTTTGGTCTGGATGTAGTTTCTAAAGCTTAATTTTCTACTTCTGTTTTAAAGTGAGAGTAAATCTTCACCAGACCAAAACATTTGACTGATGGACTTGGTGTCAAGCCATTTCTGGGTGGTCTCTGCAGCATAGGCAGTAATAGTCTTGGAAAAATAGCCCTGATTACGGAAAATATGTACTCTGCTGTACACGCAGCTGAAAAGGCTCCCCATGTCATGATAGCTTTTCCTCCAAGCTTAACTATGGCTGAGATGCATTCAACTGAAACCAAGATTTATCACTCCACAAAACTCCTAAAACCACTCTGCACCAATCTATCCATACTCTACCAAAACTGCATTCTGCTCTTGATATTTTTTTCCTCAGACAGTAGTGGCTTAACATGCAAACACAAAACCAGCAAGGGACAATCTTTTTGCGATTATCCTTCTAGAAAGATAGTCTCGGCTGAGGTTTTGAAGTCTTCTCACACTTTCTCTGGCTTTTTCAGATGGTGGTTATCCCTTCTAGCAACATCTCCTGTTGGTCTAAACATTGACCTATACACTGAACTGACAGAGGAGCATTTCCGGCATTTTTAATGCCAATTCACTTTAGTTTACTAACAAATAATATTATGAGTCTCTCATAATATCGTGTTTAATGTGCAGTATGACTTAACATCACTCCATTGGCACTGAGTACATTTATGGAAGTATCTCCTTGGCACATGTATTTTTTATTGCTCCAGAATGTATCCGTTTTGCTTGTGGCTCATGTCTTTGCCAACATCTCAAAGGGTGAATACTCTTCCTGTCCTGCTTCTTCATCCCACTGTCACATCCACAGAGTCACAGAAAATTCCACATTCCACACAACTGTGATCTTATTTTTGGAGTTTGTCCTTAGTTTATTTATTTTCCCCCCTAGGTCCTTCATTAAAGCCCTGCCAATTGCCAGTCAGCACTACATCTGACTGCAGGATCCTATGTTTTTGATTATTCTACTAATGAGGCAAAAGCTGACTGAAGCCTAAAATACTTTTAGCTCCAAATGGACAGCAAAGATATATCTACTTGGAAAATAAAAAACGAGTGACAAGGAGGATTGATGGATATATCATGACAAAAATGCAAATGGTGTAATTGAGTCACCATTAGACAGCCAGCTAGCTTTCAAAACAGCAAAGACTTAAGTTAAGACAAACTCCAGAAAAAAAACACAAATACAAGCACATAAAATCCCATTTCTAGAATCTCGATAATGGTTTAATCACAAGTGCTGAATAATAAACAGATACAAACCCAAAGACTGACATGAAATGCCTAATGGCGATGAGAAAAGAAGAAATTTTAAACAGCCAGAACAATTAATTGTATAAAAGGACAAAATCCTTAACTGACACTACTGTCCAAAGTTATGAAGAGCTAACCGGAACACATCATTGGTGCAGACCCATTTGTTGTCGATGTTCTTCAGCAGAAACATCTGGTGAAAGCCCATCACAGGGTCCTCATCCGCCTGAAGATATGAAGCAGACAAAAACTTAACAGTAATTAGAGTTTCATGCAGTTTTATCTACAGGGAAATAGTGACCTAACACCAGGGTTGGAAATTAAGCCTGTCCACTCACCTAATATACGATACAATACATCCACAGGCAGAAACTAACCAATCATTGCAGGCTGCGCACTCAGTCACACATACCGTCAATTTAGGCACTCCAACTCACTTAAGTTGCAAGTTTTTAGATAGTGGAAAGAAAACCTGAGGATCTGAAGAAAAGCCATGCCCACACAGGATGAACAAGCAGACTCTATGCACACAAGCTGGTGGCATGAAACGTGCACAATGTGCGATGTTAATATCATATCCTCCTGAGACCCAAGCAAGAAAAATGTCCTTCAATTTGAGGTTTTTTATCTTTGGAGAAAATAAGACATCTTACAATTTTAGATTTTTTAAAATTTATTTTTATTTCCAATTTCACAGCATGTTCTTTTTAGTGTACAACAGGACTAAATATGTTTCCTTACATCAGTGAAAAGATAGACGCAAAAAAAAGAAAACGTCTACTCCAATGGACACAAATGAATGGGTGGGGTCTCAGGAGGATATACATGCAATCATCACATTCCATGAACTATGATAATCTGCTAGCTTTGCAATTTTAATGATGGTTTCATTTCAACATAAAAGTCTCAAGAAGGAGAGGAAAGCGAACAAGAACTGGTCATGAAAATACAGTAGTCATGAAATGCAGTCCTACTCAAAACAATACATTGATGAAAACTATCATATGAATGTGCCGTATTATGTAAGGTTATGTCGCTAAGAGACAGGGCCAATCTTTGTTTTTGTAGGAATAATTTTGGCACGCATGAATTATACAATGTAAATTTAAGAACTAAATCAAAATCAAAGTGATGACAGATGTTAAATGGCACATCTCGTTGGCTAATCTCACATTACTGGAGTCCGTAAACCCGAATATCTTCTTTTAAGACATATTTGTATTGCAGTCATACTGTGGTGATATGTCCTGCTTTGCAATACTAACAGATGACTGCGTTTTCATTCACTTTTAATGTTAAGTGCTTCCAAACAATTGATGCTTTTGCTCTATATTTGGGCCATACTAAGTAATTAGTACTGAAAAGAATAGCTGATAAAATGGGCAAGTTCAAAAATCAAATCCCATATTCCAGAAAGACTTTAAGTTAAAGATATGTGCCAAAACAGATTACAGCCTTTTTATTCTAGGAGTATACAGGAATTGTTTAAGGCTGCAAATTGGCCCTAAATTCAATTTAGATTTAGATTCACAAGGACCTGATTGGATTTAACTTCGATTCTATTCAACATATGTTTGGGACACATTCACTTATGCATGACCAAACCAGTTTAAGTTACCATTACAGGACGAAAATAGATAATGAAAAACAATTATATAGTAAGCATAAAATTTATTCTTGTATTTAACTGTGAATACACCAAAATATTTTGTCCACACTGTTCCCTCTCCAGTTCTTGTACCCAGTCAGAAATAAATTATATCTCCAGACTATAAGTTGCATAAATCTGCTTCAGTGTTACTCAAATTTGGAAAAAAAAAAAAAAAACTATATATAGAATGTTGCTTTGCGTTTCCATTAGCAGTGTACCGACAGTGTGACTGGGGTGAGAATGAGCCCGACTTTGACCCGACCTGACTTGCATTCACGTGCTATAACACTCCATCAGTGTCACTGCGATTCTAATGCAACCTGCCTTTAGGTGAAAAAGAAAGTAGTGCCACCTATGTAAGAGGAACTGAAGTAAAATTCAGTGAAAGTATTTTCAAAATCTCAGGGAGAAAGCATAAATTAACTAGATCGATCTTGAGATTTTGTGAATTGATATCGAAGCATCAAAATGAGGATTGTGATTAATCATAAAATCGATATTTGGCATTTTTAATCAAACGTATCCACACTGAATGTCGGTATATATCTAAAAAGTAACAAAATTCAGATGTGATACAATGCAGCTATATCTGACTAAATGGTATATTACTTACATGCTGAAACAAGGCGAGCATATTTCAACGTCAAATGGAGGGCGCTAAACTCTGATTACTTGTTTATTTGGATACTTTAGGAAACCCACTTTATGAAGAAAACTCAGCAAGCAATATGTAGACCGTAGATAAATTACTTACCTTCAGCTGCCCTACAACCATGCTGAGGACACAGCTGTCAGGGGTAGGCTGGTGGTCTTGCGCTGTGATGCTGTGTTCAATGGTCTTGAATGGGAGACTCTGAAGATGGATAGTATCTCCCATAAGTGTGGCATTTTCCTTCTACCCCCGGAAACACCCCCACACCCACGCAATCGGCCTTTAAGCTGGCTGTGTACTTCAGATGGAATCCACATGGATTTAGCAATGCTATGATGTGCACTACTTCAGTGCAGTGTAGGGTCATGAGGCGACCGCTCTTATTTGTTATGATGCCACCCACTGTCCATGATTGGCTGACATAAATGAGATGCCACGCGGTTGGTCAGCAGGACTCATTATGCAGGTACTGGCATGCTTTGCATTGCACTTTAAATATTGCAAATTAATATGCGTATTTGTGTATTTCTGTTAATAGTAAATATCAAATTTGTGTAATGTTTGCGGCGGAATGTGTGCGTTTCATTAGCATGTAACTGTGAATGACGTTTAAATTGCCAGCTCCCCTGTCTGAGCCACTGCTAGTATTAATTCACTAGCTGCCTTTAATAAAGGAACTTCAATTTTAAAAGCCGTCATCTCCTCTATTAAATTGACTCACGCACTCCCTACAATACATTTATTTGATCTCTGTTTGTGGGTCTGTTACCTCAAAAACATTCTGTGCCTTTTAGGGTTGTGACGTGACATAGACCTAATGAGGAAGTAGCGTCATTTTAAGTATGTGACAGATACTGACCAATATGTTTGACTTCATTTCGTCTGGAGGTCATATGAAGTATATCGCCATCGTTAACCCTCACAGCACTTGAATTGTATTAAAGATGTATCTAGTTATTTCACCCTTTATATGTTTAAGGTAAATGGGTATTCTTCATATGTAGATCTATTTTTTGCCGTCTTAAATCAGACATTCACATTAAACACCTCACTGAACGTCATGACAGGGGAGACCTTATTTCACCACTAAACCCAGTGAACCGTGGGAGGCACAAACTAAAGCCAGCCTGGCTGTAACTGACACTAAAGTGGGGGAAAGCGGATCCCCATCAACTAATAATGTCTGAAACGTATTTTCAACTCATTAGCGCATGCGCAAAAAATACAACGTTAATCAGTGACGATTCAAATCCATCCATGATTACTTACACTGAGTTTTCCCATGATAGCAGCCTTGCCTTGAAATCCCTGTCCTTCCCATGTCAGACACGAAGAATCAGTCTGTAGAAAACAAAATACAACGGCCTGTTGACAGATTCTAAAGCATTTTAGAAATCAGTATTAAAGTCACACTGTGCTGGGCAACACGTGGATCTCATATGAAGCTAAAAAAACAATTAAAATTAATTTATGGTAAGGAAAGATACTCCTCATTGGCTTTATAGCGATCGATAAATTAAATTTGGGTTCTTACATATATATCAGCAAGGTTGGCGCGATTCGTGTCGAATTGTAGGTAGTAATGCTGCACAAAACTCGTCCCTATTTGTTCCCACACTGGTTTCTCCGCCATATCTAAAGAAGAGTCTAACCTAACACACGCAAATAAGCAGTAATAATCAGACTATAAGCGAAATTTATCCTGAATAAGACGCCCGAAGAACCAGTCTTCAACGCAACCAGCTTATAGATGAAAGTATCTTCCACTCGTAGACCGCGCGCGAGCCCAGGAACAAATCCGCCAATAGCGGTACAGGAGACAGGACTCCCAGCAAGCGATTGGCTTAGGCCGCGTTATGACGAATGTGGAGGGCGGGACCCGCACGTCATGGCCACGGTGAACGTATTTCTCGACTTCCTAGAAGTTTCAATGTTAACTGAAATGATTTCAAAACACTAATATCTGGCTTACTGAAGTGTAAATTTTAAAGTAATTTGTTGTTGACTGACTGCTTACATAATCATCTCTTAAAGAAAATGTTACTTTAAATAAGACTAGAATACCAAACTAAACATGTGCAAGAACACTAAAATACATTCTAGAAAACAAGTAAATGCTGCAATTTCATTCAGATTTATAGGCATATAGGTAACTACCACATGTAGTAGTTGGCATAGCCGTCTTCCAAGCAGCTGCCTGGGTTTCGATCTTCAAATATCTGTAAACACATTGCTGGTTTCTCCTAGCGGTTATGCTAAATTTCCAGAAGTTTTATGTGATTCCGGAGTTTCTAAAAGGTTAGTAATTAATATAATAATTAATAGCATTAACACCCTTTACACAACCAGAAACAAGACTTCCTTACATACAGTTCAAACCAGGGACAGAGATCAGGCCTTCGTGAAGATCACTCCAAAACATTGACTTTGTTGTCCTTAAGCCACTTTGTAACTAATTTTGCAGGATGCTTAGGGTCATTATCCAATTGTTAGACCCATTTACACCCGTGCTTTAACTTCCTGGCCGATGTCTTGAGACGTTGCTTCAATATGTTCACATAATGTTCTTTCCTCATGATACCATCTATGTTGTGAAGTGCACCAGTCCCTCCTGCAGCAAATCAGCCCCACAACATGATGCTGCCACTCCTGTACTTCACAGTTGGGATGGTGTTCTTCGGCCTGCAAGCTTCCGCTTTTTTCCTCCAAATGTGACAACGGTCATTACGGCCAAACAGTTCAATTTTAATTTTATCAGACCACAGGACGTCCTCCAAAAATTAAGGTCTTCGTCCTTGTGTGCATCTGCAAACCGTAATCTGTCTTTTTCACGTTGCTTTTGAAGTAATGGCTTTTTCCTCACTGAGTGGCCTTTCAGCGCATGTCGGTACAGGACTCGTGTCACAGTGGATAATTACACTCGCTTACCAGCTTCAGCCAGTATCACAAGCTCTTTTGCTTTTGTTCTGGGGTTGATACATGTTTTGCACCAAAACATGTTCATCTCCGGGACATAAGACCCATCTCCTTCCTGAGCGGAATGATGGCCGGACATTGCTATTGTGTTTATACTTGCGTATAATTGTTTACACGGATGAACGTGGCACCTTCAGGCATCTGGAATTTGTACCCAAGGATGAACCAAGCTAGTGGAGGTCCACAATTCTCTTCCTGATATCTCGGCTCATTTCTTTTGATTTTCCCATGATGGAAGCAGTATGTTTGAGGGGTGCCTTAAAATGCATCTGCAGGTGTGCCTCCAATTAACTCGAGTGGTGTCAATTAACCTATCAGACACTTCAAAAGCCATGACATCATCATCTAGGCTTTCCCAAATTGTTTAAAGGCACAGTAACCTTCGTGTATGTAAACTTTTGAGTTTAAAAAAATACAAAAAATCTCTCATTATTCTGACATTTAGCAAATAGAAATGATTTTGGTAATTCTAACTGACCTAAAACAGGAAAAGTTTTGTCTTTTTATACAGCGTATGTAAACTTCTGGTTTCAACTGTTTAAGAACTATCATTGCAGCATAAAATAGCACTCATTAAATAGTAGGAAACTCAAAAATATTCTTTTATTACCAACATAGTAAGTAGCAAGACGAAAAAATAAAATTCAGGGAAACCGTTAAAAAATATCATACAAGTATAATGGTAGTGGGCATGTTAAGAACAGACAAGCAGGAACTAATACATACAGAGACAAGCAGGGAAACTATAAACTGAACATGATATTGCAGTAAAAGAAAAAAAAATGGCCAGTCATTACAATCACCCTGGCTGATCAAATACTACATTTTTCTAATGTTGGCATGCTCTGATTGGTGCTTAGTATATGTTAATACATATTAAATGCACCTATATTAAGCGGCAGAGCCTTAGATTGTGAAGTGTACTGCCAAAATGCAAAGTACTGCAATTTTGACAATAAATACCCTCATTGACCACAGTCAGGTTCTTAGCAAATATTTGTGCATGTAGTTTTTCCAGTGAAATTCAGTCAGATGTCCAAAGTCTGCACTAGGATTATAAACACATTTGTGGTAGCTGCCCTGAGCGTTGGAGGTTTATGGTGGAAACAGCAGTCATACACTAACGATATGGTTAGATGAACAGTGCCTGGCTGGGCTGCTGGAAGGCCTGGCTGAACACTTACTCTGCACAAGGAAGACAGCTGTTACCAAAATAGGGGAATTGTTAATATCACCCTTCCGCTTTTTAGATGGACTGCAGAATTACACTACAAATAAAAAAAGTATCCCAAAATATGGCAATAATTATGGAGGAAAAAGAGCATTTTAAAAAAGCAATATGTTAAAAACTGTCACGTTAGATGGCATCCATTTCAAAAAGCTCTTCTTATGGCAAAAAGAAAAAAATTAAACTCCATTTTCTATAATGTCACGACATCCTTTCCTCCACATAGCACTGACTTCATTTCTGGCCCATCTGGGTCATACCATGAAGCACTACCACATCAATTCGGATTTTACAAACCCAGAGGTGCAAAACACTATGAGGCACTTCTTGCACAAGCATGGTAAAGTGTCACTTAGAGGACCTGGAATATTGTTTGGCTACAAAGACAGTTATTCCAAGCGAGAAGCTGAGGCCCTCCTTTACAGAGCTCCACGACTCAGCACTTCCGTGTCCTAAGTGTCAGGACAGTATTGCTTGTCAGATCTCTGACCAACAGTCACTCCCTCCGCCAAAGGATATGCATTATTGCCCTTTGGCTAAAGCGCGATGATGGGCTGCTCCTGCACCAGCGGGAGAGGATTGATCTGGCTTCTCAATCAGTGCTCCACGTTCGGCTGGAAATAATCATCGGTTCTGAAGACGGACGGCACCTCCTGATGCTGGTTCTGTGGCCTAGAGCCAGCTGGTTTCTGCAAGGACAACCATAGGTCAAGTCAATAAATATCCTTGAGTAATATCCTTACCGTAGTCCTACAGCACTTACAGTACACTTTCAGTTGACCCTCACAGCCTCCAAACAAGAAATGCTAATGAATGAGTGGACCTGATGTCCAGGTTTGAATATTTGCTTATTTAGCAGAGGCTTTTATCCGAAGCAACATGCAAGTCAAAAAGCGAGAGCCGTGTCAGCGTCTCTGGAGTAAATGCTTTAAGAGCCTTGCTCAAAAACCCATCACTGACATTCAGTCTTCCATGGGATTTGAACCAATAACCTTCTGATCACAGGCATTGGAGTCCTAATGTGCAAAGTCATATACTGTCAGATTAAAGACACAAATCAGGTTAACAGACTAGTGAAGTTAGTATGATGTCCCACCATGGCCACAAACTTTGACACCTCTAACATCTGCATGACCGCACTTTCTTGAGCAATGCTGGGCTTGAGAAATGCTTACGTTTAGAAAGGCAGAGACATTCATTGTGCGGAAGATCTTCTTGAAGGCCCCTGGGAGGCTTCCCTGTTCTCCCTCAGCCTGATTCACCTGCTCCTCCATCGCACTGACGTTGGCCCCAACTATCCTGACGAAAGCCTGTCAGCCATGTGAGACCTTTCATCAGAACTCTCTATCTAGTACAACCAGATGTACTAGATGGGCAACTTGACATATGTTCACATATTAATACAAGCACCATCACTTGAGAAATAAAGTTAACCATGTTCTCCAAGCGCTGATGAGCTTTTATAAAATGATACTTATCCTTAGTAGCAAACATACCTCTAGCTTATCAATTTTTCTGTAGACTTCTCTCATTTCTTCAGATCTTCGGAGAATTTGAGGTAGATTCTCGTTGACAATCTGAGATGTGTCACTTCGGATCTAAAGAACATTTTATATTACTCATACCAGTACCATTCATTCAATATCATTTTACTGGCTTTATTTTTTGACACAAATGATCACCTTAAACAGAAGGAAATGAGAACTTTATGGACCTACTTTACTACCAGCTAAAATGCCTTCCAGTCAATAGATACGGTAAGGCAAAAAAAAAAAAAAAAATGTTACGCAGCTTTAAATATACTACAACAAATAAGATTATATATATTACTGTCAAGCTGACAAAATTCAGCTCTCTATAGAAGAAATGTGTAACTTGAAACATCCCATGCATCTATAACACAGGTCGTAGTTTCCCACAGTGTCACTGTAAAAGTGGAAAACTTTATAATCAATCAATCGATTTCTTTAAAAATACAGATACAATAAATCTGTGCCACGATCCTTAAAAAACAGATTTAAATTTACTAAACGGCTTGAATAATCCAAGGAATAGGAACAGGTGGTATTATAAAGGCATACCATATCAAGCATTCCGACGAACTCATCCACCCGAGTAAGCATCTCCTCCAAGCTCTTTTCAAAGCCATAGACCTGGGGGGAGAAACGATTTCGAGCGCTTCACGTCATCCCTCAATCCTCAAACCGCCTATTCTAGTGAGTCCCACATACGCTTTAAATAAGCCCCATATCCCCCCTAAGCTCCACCTTGCATAACGTTCATGTTCTATGACAACATAAGCTAATGCATAAGAGAGAGGCGAACACATCGCAAAGATCCTGTCTAGTAGTGCCATTACTTGATTGTAAATAAGCGCTTGATCGAGCCAAACATGCGCCGTACCTGGTCGTCGGCGTTCGCCCTGATGTAAGCCGAGAAGCTCCGCGCTGTGCGCTGCAGCAGGAGATCGTCGTTTTGCCCGCCGTGTGGCGGCGGAGCGTTGAAACTGTGACTTTGTGACACCGAGCCGCTGCTCAGGCCCTCACTCAGCATGGAAAAGCTGCTTGTACTCTGGGACACATTGCCACTGTCCGTGCTCACCTCCGCCGCCGATTCCTCCACGGGCGACAAACGCCCAGCTCCGTCGACCTGACGATCCATCACACCTACTGTTTCTCTTTCGTCTGGCAGCTGATCAATCACGTGAGTTATCCGTCACTCTGGATAGGTACCCGGATGGCCCAAACTGAACCAAGCGGTGCAATGCGTTTTCCGATTTTTCGGAACGTAGATCCGCTGCAAAACCGCTGTATTGGGCATGCTCTGAACAGTAACGTAACAGAGGACTATATACCGTTTGCTTTAATACAACGGTGTTAATACAAAGGAAACCGTAGCTTTGTTAGGTAACTCCTTAAGTTTGCAGACTTAAGGAGTTTTGAGTCCACACTGATTGGACTCATAAAAGATGGAGTTGAGTCCAATTACAGACAGGAAGTAAGTCGACTGGTGTCTAGGTGTGATGTAAACAATTTAGACTTGAATACAAGTACACAAAAAACGGTGGAAATAATCACTGACTTTCGGAACACCTCCAAGCACGACCTCCTTTGGTCATACGGAACACGACTGTTAGCAAAGCTGAAACTGTAAAATTTCTGGGCACCACCATCCAAGAAGACCTCAAATGGGACATAAATATCACCTCCGTCAACAAGAAGGCCCAACAGCGTATATATACCTCTTGCGTCAGCTAAAGAAATTTAAGGTGTCGTAGAAGCTCATGGCTAAGTTCTACACGGCTACAGTAGAATCAATTATTACGTCCTACATCTGTGTGTGAATTGGCTCTGCAACATCACACTCTAAGAAGAGACTACAGTGTACAGCGCGATGTGCGGAGAAGATCATTGGCTGTCAGCTAAGAGGAGACTACAGCGTACAGCGCGATGTGCGGAGAAGATCATTGGCTGTCAGCTAAGAGGAGACTACAGCGTACAGCGCGATGTGCGGAGAAGATCATTGGCTGTCAGCTAAGAGGAGACTACAGCGTACAGTGCGATGTGCGGAGAAGATCAATGGCTGTCAGCTCCCCCCTCTTAAAGCACTGTATTCATCTCGGTCTTATCCTCTGCATCCTGGCCACTTCCTTTTCCAGCATCTTTCATCCCAGCAAAAGCAAAGAATAAGAGCCCTAAGCACAAGGACAAATAGTCACCTAAACAGCTTCTGCCCCCAGGCCATCGGCCTTCTAAATAAGGATGGAAAAACTGTCACAATGGAACCACTCACTGTTCATGCTTCATTATCATATTTTAACTAATTGAATTCATCTGCACTGTACCTAAGCTCTTTGCACATTACATCCATCCATTATTTATTTATTTATATTGTCCACATGCTTGAATCAGCATTGCACATCTCCTGTAAAAAAAATCCTTGTATCTTTAAGATGTTTATTTGTATGTTTTTTGTTTATGTCATGATACCACACACACATCAAAAGAAATTCCTTTTAATTCTCTGTACCTGGCGAATAAAAAAGATTCTGAACTGCAGACCTGTAAATTATTAGCCTGACAGCGGAATATATATTTTTGAACTTGCATAGAGATAATTATATTGTGTGGTTCATACATTTCCCCTGGAATCAATAAAGCTAATTTTAATATATTTGTGTTTTTGTGTTTTAATTATCAGTTCAGGGTAACGGGGCAGATGGACTGTTCCAGCCATATTGTTCAAAGCTGTTAAAAGTCAGCATTTAAGTTGTTATTCCTTGTTTACCAAACTGAAAAAGTCATGCAGAACATCTTTTAATTTCTTTATTTTAAGTCATCTTTTAAAAATACAAAAAAAGTTTAATACATAGTAAGAAAAACAACAGTAATAATATTCACATACACAATTAAAATTTACTGAATAATCTGAGGAATGAGTTTCAAGTGACGTTTACCAATTTACATTTATCAATGCAACAAAGGTACTGGGGAAGCACTTCGACACACTGGTAAACTCAAGTGGAATAAACACTCAAGAGAGTTGGACATAAAGAATTTTACACTTGTGCAAAAAATCTCTATACATAGTCAAATGTGAGATGTCGCTAATTAAAAAAAAAACAAAAACAGGTATGCAGTTTGATCAGCTATGCAGTGCTCCTGCAAAATTAATCAAACCACCCTCTTTCTTTTTCAGCTAGTACGTCTGTCAGAATTGAACATTTTGGAATGAATTTCAATTAGCCTGTTAAGGTACCTGAAAATGTCATTTGATAAGCGCGGTGGGAAGGAAATCCACACCCATGCTGGTTTGGGCTCCCGCTCTGGTTAGCCAGATTGAGGCATATTTCAACCGCCTGCTACATAAAGTATGCAGCCCATTATCTCTTTACATATGTTTTCAAGAGAAATATTGCAGCTAGTGTTCATAATGTTTTTTTTCCTGATCTGTGTTGATCGCTCGGAATTGCATGCATGCAGTAATAGACAAGAACAAGCATTCCTGCAAAATCAGAGATTTCCATAATAAATTAAAAGCATAAAATTCCTCATGAGTAGAGGCTGAATCGGAATATAATTACTGCATCGTACCAGCAGGTGGTGTTGTCTAAAAGAAAATGGTATCCATGGGGCTGAAAGGGGGGGGGGGGGGGCGATGACTGCTCTGTTCACATAAAACTGTAAGAACCGGAAATTTATC
>JAABNY020000046.1:20827332-20839125 GCA_015164015.2 Brevimyrus niger
TCCCTGAAAACAAAAGTAGGGGGGAGGGGGGTGAGGGCGGGGGGGGGGGGGGTGGGGGGGGGGGGGGGGGGGGGGGGGTGTTAAGGTGTCAGGTTTAACAATGCTTCTGAGGAAGTGCGGTGGTTCATGATGGGTCATGTGACCTTATAGGTTTCCAGGCACGTTCACTGTAGGGAGGAAAGGCTAAAGGGAGAATTGAAGAAGCCAGTCCTACTTACAAACAGAGCTCTTCCAATGCACCTCCGTAATACTCTATAGAACATTGCTGATTGTTACAATTTATCAAAGTGCAGATTCCGGTTTTAACAAAAACCTTACACCGATCGCGATATGAGTGTCTTACTTGTGTTGAACCGTTTCGGTTTCTCCTTCGGGGAATCATGTCACGGGAGGTTTTCCAGCCCGAGATACCTAATTATCAGTTGTAAGGGACTAAAACTCCCCAGGTCGCCTCACACCCGGGACAAAATTTGTTTTTAGATCGCATTAGAGTGTAAAAGGATAGGGTGAGCAGGTAAACTCAATTTCACGCGAAAAACAGTAGTTACTAAAATGTAAAATGCAAAAATATGGTTGGTAACATATCACTAAAGACGACTATACTTCCAGCTTTGGTCAAACTTTGGCATCTGCCTTAGAAAAAATGTCTCTCCCAGTTAAGTGTTATTCAGTGATACATAATTTAACTCTTCCAGAAATTTGGCAAGAGTATATGGGAACATCTAACATTTCTGAGCGGATGCCAAATTTCTAACCATTGGAATATAATCAGCCATCCATTTTCCACGAGGGCAGATCCAACAGGGTCGCGGTGAGAATGGAGCAGATCGCGGGGAGCACACGGTGAGGGGGGGGGCGAGGGCTTTATGAGTATCACGGAGAAGAAAAAAAAAACAAGTTTATTGCCAGCATTGTACTTCGTAATAAATAAACGAACCTGTCTTCATTTTATTAAATACTGTTCATGTGTACTGATTGTTGGTTGGATATTATTGTTGTTGCTGCTGTTGTTGTTTTGATATGTAATAACTAAAACGATACATTGACGCTTGATGCAGTTCCAGTCTTATGCACGTAATACCCCAGTCTAGTCTGACAGAGACGCATGTAAAGTTTCTATAATAAGGATGTTGGCACGCTGTATAACACGGCCAAGAAAGTGTAGACTCAGTGGGAAAAGCGCCCTGCCGTTTAAGCGTAACAGATGACACCTAAGATTAAGCTCCATCGTCCGGTTACATTTCCATTGCCTGTGGTAAATTGCTGACTATATCTAGCGCACAGAAAGACCCCGCGATGATACCCTCATTTATAAACTGGAGAGGAATCGCTTCAGCACGCCAGAAGAAACCGGGAGTCTACGGGGATCTAAATGCAGAATAAAAAATAGATTTTACCCCAACCAGTTTGAATATGCAAAACAGTTTTATTTTAATCTGGGTCAAAAAGTTGCTTATACAAGCAAAGATAATTAAGGTCCAGAGGAGAAAAAAAGATGCCGTTGGCCCCATAGATTGTAATGTGCTAGAGTGTAGCCCTTAGCCATAGCTTTCCTGTATGCAGCAGTGAGCAGGCACTTCAGCAGCTCCCAGGGAAGGCTGAAATCGCCAAAGCCGGTCCTTTAGCAGGGCACCGTCAATAAAAACACTCAAAGACCGGTTTTGTGCTCTGAGCCACTCAGCATACTTTAAGTGTGATACGCCAAGGGTTAAATGAACAATTTCCTACTACGAGTGTTTGTGCGTGTTTTTTTTTTTTTTGTTTTGTTTTTTGACCTTCTGGGCCAGTATGGGGGAATAGGATTCCGTCAGCAAACAGTTATAACGGCTTGTTTGCAAAAAATCATCCACGCATTCACACCTCCTTTGAGCTTCCAGTCTGCCGAAAGCGGCGGCTTTGCTTGGCTGCTGAGTCTTGCTCGTTGGTAAATTGACTACCAGTGTTATGCACCGTCACAATAAAGCGCTGGACAGGGGAGCAGCTGGAATCCATTAATTTCGAGGAACCTAAAGGCCGACATATACGGACAAAGTTATGTGCATAAATAAATAACTGCGCTTCTTTGATGTTTAACTGATCCTGACATATATTGCAAACTGTTTTGTCCCTGAAACTGATCCATTTACGTTCTTCTGTTTACATCTTGTATAAATTCTCTCTTTGTTTTACACTAGAATTATACTACAGTTTGTATATTTCTCCTGAATTTGCGGTACCGGTACACAGAACAGTTTACAATTTTGTAAAGGGCCTATCCTTCTCAACACTGATTATGTAACGTTGGGGATAACTTGATTTTAAAGAAGACATGCTTTGTGTCTTAAAGTGACTGAGATATGCTCCATGACGATACCAGCACCGGCCATAGCCAATGTGGCGCCCTAGGCGAGCATCAGGGCCGGCGCCCCCAATCCGAGCTAGGCAAAGTGAAATTGCGTGACAAATCAGCTCCCTCTCAGAGGTCGGCGCCCTGGACGGCTGCCTATGTCACCTATGAAACTGAATGGTACACGACCCAGTGCTAGATAAGTGGATGGAAAATGGAGGGATGGACAGATAAATAATGGATCGATGGATAAATAAAGTATCTCTATCTATCCTTAATTGTATGTAAGGGTCACAGAGCTCAGTACACAGCCTCTGTGGAATTAGCGCCCTTTCTGCGCAGTTGTCCAAGTAACAACAACTAGTACATCATATATATGTATATTCAGTTACCTCTGATTTTTTTCCGTTTAACTATAGGCGTAATTATTTTACGTTATATCATTACGTAAAACGCCATAAGCCAGAGGAAAAACCTCAGAAGAATTATTTGCCTAGATGTGTATCAGAGCTGCAACGAAGTCAAAGTGTGATCAAAGACATACACATTGACAATTTAAATATCTTACGAAATATGAAATCGTCCGTGCCACACTATATCTGCGTGGATAGCGAGTTAAAACAGAGTTACAGTCACAAAATTGCTTAATTCTAAAAAGAGTGCACATTTTAAGCCTGGTCGAAGCTTAGATGGGACGAGATGCAGATGGCGCTCCAAACCGTATTCCTTTCGCGTTAGATACATTGACGCTGTTTTAATAAAACAAAAATATCAGCATATTGGACATCATGCAGGAGTATATGCGCAGTGCAGTTCAGTTTTTGGTTGGCCTACGATCACAGACTTTTAACGAGTTCTTACTAGGTTTTAGCCAAGAGACCGCTGCTAGGGCATTTTGACTCGGTCCCTAATTCGTCAGTGCTTTTAAAGTTACCGCTGTAAGAAGGTTGCCTTGTGTAGATTACAGTGCTGGGGAGTTCGCTCATCGCCTGGTAGCTCCAGCAAAACGTGACTGCGTTCTTTTTTTGTATTTATTTGTTCGCTTACCTTTAATCGGCTTCACAAACAAGATGTAACTTCTTATACTCAATATACAGTCTTTTAGAATACTGTTAAATATTTTTTAATGAGCCTTGTTTCGCCGATGGAAGATACTGTTAATTATTTTGAGTATGTTATGCCGAAGTGATTTTTTGTTTTCTTTTTCCTTTTTCATTGTGGATTGGTAATTCGGGATTTTGCCAACGAAACGCGGCGTTTGTTTCGCGAAGGAAATACGGAACAGGGGAGTTAAGGCGTTTCGGCTCGACAACAAACCGGGGATTTAAATCGCTTGGTGCTCCGCGAAAATAGAGAAACCTTTACAATTCATGTGGCGCTTTTCTGTTTAGCAACTACAGTCTGGATTGCAGAATGAGCAAGGAAAGACCCAAGAGAAACATAATCCAAAAGAAATACGTAAGTGTATTATTTTAATGATTGATAATGCCTTTTAAATCGACCTTTACAAGTTTACACGTCCTTTTTGCTTGCTATAATGAAAACGTATTAAACTTTCATTGCCGGCCTTTCACGTACACTGTAAAAGAACAAAGAATTGTGTATTAAAATGTGTCGATGGGACTAAATATTCGGAGTTAGCTGTGTTGGCACCGATTTTGTAGAGAGAGCACTCGTGGTGCCAGGTTTTTCCTCTTCAACATCAAATCTATTATATTTGATCACTTACCGAGGTACTCTTATTTGTGCAAAAACGACAGAAACCATTGAAGCACCATTACAATGCTTCATTTGTGTGGTTGGACACATTGATTAGCAACAATATTGGTTGAAATAGCGCGAATTTCCTCTGTAATTGTTGTCAGAATGGCTTTGTTTGGTTTTCATAGTGTTCCTATTTGAAGCCATGCAGACAGCCATATCGCCTCTGGCTTTTTCCGGGTTACATGTCCCAATGTAAGAGCTTTTCGTTAATAAACCGACTCGGCAATTAATATACAAGAGTATGTTTTTTCGTTTGAGGAATTGCTGTCGATTCGTAGTGTTTATTTGGGAAGGATCTGTGAGTATCGCGTTCGGAGAGATCGGCCACTGGAGCATAAAGCATCGAGAAAGGGGTTTGATCTTCGGATCTCTCGCTACACGCGGGGACAGAAAGCAGTGCTGCGTTTGAGCCTTTCGCTGCAATTCAGTGCAACTCGGCACTAATGTCTGCAAACGCACGACGACCAAGGGGCACGTTATAACCCGGACCCTTAAATGCACTACGCGATGTTTTTGTTTCGTTTTTGCACGTATCCTGCATATGACCTCTGAGTAGACGGATGAGGATCCCCCAAGTACGGCATGGCTGTGCAATTATTTCATATTTTAGTTGATTCTTAAAACGCACGGACGCTTGCGGCCGAAGGTATCCTAAATTCTAGTTTGAGCAGATCGTGGTAAATCCATGAATCTACTAATCTTAAAATCGCGAACAGGGGGAGGGGGTCGTTTTAAGTTGTAACTCCTTCAGTCGCATTGCAGAGGTGCTTGTACCGCAAAAGCAACCATTTTATCTTTGCAACCGTAACACTGGATATTTAAAAACGCGGACTGAAGTCCGTGGATGTTTTAAAAGGCACACGGACTCCCAGCGTGTTTAATGTAGAGCGGTGAGCCAAGGGATTAAAAAGTGCAAGGCAAACAAAGACGTTAACGCGTCTGAATCTCTCAGCACATTTCTCTATAACCCCTTTTAGTGTTTGACCCTGAACTTACTGTAATTGACCTCTTGGTAAAGTTTTGGGGAAGATTTTTTTTATGACGTTTCGCGGATGTGAAATAATTGTGGCAAACAACTTGCGTATTGAATTTCGTTTTATGTACTAAACTCTGTGTGCCTTTAGGCCCTCTTTAGAAAGCATCGGCATGAGTATTTCATGATGCCGAAGAAAGTGCTCACACTCTTAAAACTCTCACAGTAAAGTTTGTGAGGATCTGTGTAAGGACAAGTATTTCGTCTGCCATGTGTTTTTAGAGCAACAGGTTAATCTACGACGTCAATACAGAACCCTATCGGGCGTTTGAAGTGACGTCACAAAGAGTTCGGAATGCAGAAACTTCCTCGGCGGAACGTGCGTTGGTCATTAATCCTTCTGGCGTGATACTTTGTTGCGTCATTTAATCATTGTCTTTGGAAGGAATTTTACATCAGCAGTGTGAAATGTTCAAAGGAGTCTCTTCAAGGCTGGTTTGAAAAGTGGTGCTTAAAAATGTAAACTATTTGCATACAATACAAGCGGCCTTTAAAAAAAAAAATGCCCCTATCTCGATTTCCAGTTGTGTAGGCCTATCCAAACAGTTGCGTGTGGTTATGTAGAATTGATAGATACTTTATTGATCCGGACATAACTTTAGGCATTCAATGTGTGTGATTTTGATATAAAACAAGTACATTCTTCAAATTATAGACAAACACCTTGATATAGGTTACTTTCGTCCTGAAAGAATATTTATTAAATATACTCTGGATGTAACATTTAATTTGTAACTGTCCAATATAAGTTATGATTCATGACCATTCTGTAACCTTTAAACAAAGGGCATGGACTAGAAGACCAAGTAATTGTTTTTCTGGAAAGTTTGGCTAATTAATTAAGCAATTGGATCTTCAGGACATAAGAAATTTAAGACGAGTCATATATCTAAAGGGTACGTGAGTATTACTTGTGTTACTATTTTCATAGTTATCACATATCACAGGTAAAATGTAATTTGGCGACAATTACAAACCCCATTTAACTGAAAATCCAGTGTCGTTTGAGATGTAACCAAGGCAACAACTTTGCAGTTTATGTATGATGTAATTTGATGCTCATTCAGTTTAGTTTAATATGAATAGATGGCCATAATTTTTTTAACCCTGGTGAATTATATCTGTTGCAGTTCAGGTAGAGAGGAAATGATTGTGGGCTTGTGGTGGTTGCTTGCGGAGACTGAACTTCTTTCCTGGCAGCATGGTGTCATGCAGGCTAACTGTGGCGCCGATGGCTCGGCTGACGACGGTGTTGTGTAAGGGTCAGGGCTGGACCATGTGCCTGGGGGTTTAAGGTGAAGTGGGTGTCCCGGCAGGGAAATGTCACACGCCGCGTCAAGCCCCCGATGCCAGTATCCTTAAGGAGTCTCTTCCGTGGGTCTGCCGGGCTGCTTGCTGTCGGGTCACAGGAAATGTCCACGTAACTGTCGACCTGCGGCAGGAGCGGATGCCACGCTGAGAGTTAGATGGATATTCTGGCACCTTTGTCCGCGGCTTGGTGTTCTCTGGGACTCCGCCCACATCAATACCCTTCCCCTAACCCCTCCATCCTCCTTTTTATGCGTTTGCAGCCTGGGTTCCATCTGTCAAGGCTTTTGTTTTTTTTTTTTGTGTGCTTCAGAATAGCGGTAGTCTGCTCTCATTACAGGCAATCCCTTCAAATTGTTAATGTGCTTTCTTGTAGAAATTAATTAGGCCCGATGCTCTGCTTCAGATGGATGGCGACGTGCTGCCTGAGCGGGCGGGCCTGACCCCCTCGCTCGTCAGCTTTCCTATCCATTTTTTAACGTTCTAGATGTGAACTTTTTCCATTTACCGCCGTTGAACCTCGGAATGAATTCGGAGAACGTGCAGGTGTTGGAGAAAGTGGCGGTGTTTGTTCTGTCGGGGGTGGGGAGTGGAGTGTGGGGGTGTAGGGCGATAGTGCATGTTTACGTTTTTGGGTTTTTAATGGCACGGTCACGCTTTCGTCTCTCTGTTCAGAATTGAGTAACATCTGCGAGGCCTGTTCCGTCTGCGCAGACTTGGCAGCTGTGGGCGAAACTCGGTAAAGCCAAGCGGGCAAGCGGCAACAACACGGGAGCGACCTGGTGGAGCCTTACTGGGGACGCCCCCTTTTCCTTCCAGAAGCTCTCGCCCTTCTGATCTAACCTCCCCTTAATTAGCGTAAGACAATTAAACATGCCTGGCTTCCCCGTCACCCGCTCTCCTCCGTGTAATGGGAGTTTGCATTGTTTTGTTTTTCCACACGTGCAAAAGGGTGGGGTGAAAATTCATCAGCCGGGAGGGGAGTGTCAGGTAAACAAGGAAGCCGGATTGAGGTGCCCTGATGTGGCAGCCGCATTAATGGCTGCACACACATATGAGTTTAGTATTTTGATGTTAATGGCAAATTGGTATTTACCTCCAGTCGTTTTTGATTTGGGATAGAGCTGAAGAATGGGTTTCTTTTTTTGGTTTATTTTGCTGGTTTAAGTGAGGGTTAGCCGGTCCTGCTGCCCCTGTGCCCAGTTGGGCTTCCCCCTAATTCATTGCTGCTTGGTGGGATAAGCACAGCTGCACTGGGGCCTTTAGAGATGTAAAGGAGCTGTCAGTCTTCGTTTCATCAGGCGCACAACTGATGAGGCCGAGTCGAAAAATCCACAAGAAAGGAAACAAAACAGAGTGCAGCCAGGGCCCCGTGGGGGCCTCCTCCGCCGCACCGGGCCCCTTTTAAAATTTAAATGCGGGTCCCCGCATGCGCCCTCGTGGTCGCCGTGTTTTGTGTTGCAGTCCCTCCTTGCTTCATTTCACCTTGTGTTTTATTGCAAATTGTCCCTCTCTGAAGCTGACACGCGTGACGTACCCGGGGTCCTGCCCGGGTCCTCGGAGGGGGCACGGCGTCGTATCGGCGTGGGGTGTCAAGCCAGGCCGTCAGGAAGCGCCAGGTGGGAGGGACTGGCTACCCGGGAGGAGGGGGGTGGGGGTTTGGGCTGTTTGTGATTTTGTGACGGGCCCCGCAAAGTGACTGTTAAACGACGCCAAGACGTAGCGTTGTCGCCAATCACAGGCCATGTCACACTGAAATGGGAGTTGGAAACGGTGAGATTTCAATGGCGTTGATTCCGGGAAGCGATCTCTCTTTCTCTCTCTCTCTCTCGCTGAGGATGTTCCATTTTTCATTTGCTCGAAATCATAGTTCCTGCTCGGGAATAGGCGTCCGAGGCTTGGCACATGCGTACGTAGATGGCATCACAGAGACGCGTTACCTTGGAATCGGTGAACGCGGCATGATGCTGATTCATTTCCAGCGGCTGACGCAGAGTGAAAGCAGCGTACTGTCAGTCTGGGTAACACTTCGTGATTTAAGGTCTCATGTTTGATGCCATCCGGTATGAATAAGTGGATAAGTGGACCAAAAACATCCAGAGTGTGTTTCTAACTTTAACGTATTGCTGAAAATGATTACATTCACTTGGCAGGCAATTTCTATCCAAAGCAGTTTTTTTTTTCCTTTCTTTTCGAGAAAGCAGGGTCAGACAGTGCCCCCGAGCAATTGCTGATTAAAGGCCTTGCACAAGGGCCCAACGGCGAAGTCACAAGCATGGGATTTGAACCGACAAACCTTTCGCTCCCAGCCACAGTGTCGAAACCTGCCGAGCCACACGGCGCCCGTGTATTAATGACCCTCCCCCGCCTCAGGAGTGCAGATAAATATCCCTGCCATGCGGTTGCACAACATCTGGTGTCGGCTACGCTATCGGACCCTGATTGCGGACGCGTTCAGTGACTTTTGTAAGGCTACGCGAAGCCTCCCCACGTTTGAATCCCCCCCGTCCACGCAGTGATGCATTGTCCCACTCTGCTACATTGCTGCCATCTTGGCCGGGTGGAGTTCAGCATGAGGCTGTCGGCTGTAACCGCGGCTCCCGCACTTGGCGGCGACGCCCGACTCGGACGCTTCCCCTTACGTAACCTGCCCTTTGTCATAGAAATCCCGACGAGCGGCCCAGGCGGGCGGGCGGGCAGTCGGGCAGTCGGGCGGGCCTCCCGGCCGCTGTGCTCCAGTGTGCGAAACTTCCTAGAATGGCGTCGTGAAAAATGTAGCATGTTTTTAATCGGTGCTTCCTCAGTGTTGGTAGGGAAGTACAGAAGTGAGCAGCGCTCCTGAAGGCCTGGCTCCCATCCAGCGTATGGTTTTCAATTTTCCTGTATTACCTGTTACAGATGCGTTCCAAAAACCCGGATTTTTCCGGAAAAATCTGCAGCGGAACGTGTCGAGGGATTATGCGCGCGGTCTTCGCACAGGCGAGCAGCGCATACCCCATCAGCGCCTCCTGCCGTGGCGTATCCTGCGCAAACCCCCCCCCCCCATTACCGTCCGTGTCCTATTTACGGCGGCGGTTTTCGCCGGTCTCTCAGCCCGCCAGCGAGAGCGTTCCCGCGCGCGGCCTACTGCCAGGGCCAGGCGCCCATTTGCAATTCCAAGTAGGCCGATTCTTTATGTATGATTATGTTCCCGAGACAGGTTTATGAATTGCATTCTCATCATGCGTATGTAGTAAGTCTAATTATGCGTTTTTCAAGTTTTGTTTTCACATCTGGTCCCCGTGAGTCATTTAGCTATGTCTAATTACCAATATAAGAGTCATATAGCTGTGATATTAATATTTCTGTGGAATGGCCTGTCGGTCGCTTCAGTTTAGTTACTTCTGTCTGCTCTTTCTCTTTTTCGCATGACTATGAAGGATCTGAAATTGTCGGAGGTTAAGAACGTTTCAGCCTGTTCTGCGGTTTGGCTGTAATAGGTTTTATGTTTTTGTTTTTTTTTTTAAATGGCTATTTTATTTGAGAGAGGCTTTAAACTGCTGCCTTCAGTGCTTGAGCTTTGCAGCGACTAAGATTGGTCTCTGGGTTGTTGGTTCTAGTCCCAAGAGGGGCCCTGTCTTGAAACCCTTCAGTAAGGTGCTTGACTTAAATATGCCAGTAATTTTTTTAGGGGTTAATTTGCAGCTGAATGCGCATACAGTTTCGGGATCTTGACCCACATATGGGGGGGGTGTTGCTGTTGTACCTTTGTGGAGGTCATGTCCCAAATTCTGTCTGTCTGCCTGACCAACTGATTGAGTTGACTGCGCAAGCTTTGGAAAAACCCACCCCCTCCCT
Source organism: Brevimyrus niger (assembly GCA_015164015.2). NCBI lineage: Eukaryota > Metazoa > Chordata > Actinopteri > Osteoglossiformes > Mormyridae > Brevimyrus > Brevimyrus niger. The sequence continues at coordinate 20,837,601 of JAABNY020000046.1, forward strand.
TCTGAATAATGCATGGATTTTGGGCACAAATCACAAAAGCAGAGGCTCGTGCTCCTGGATTCTGGTTCATTGGAGGGATGACTGTCTGCTGCCCGTCATTCTGCGTGTCCCAGAGCAGTGGGGACGTCCTACAGCTCTCTGGGCCGAGGTGTTCCACTCAGGCGCCGGGCGGGACTGCTGCCTGGAGCAGGTGCTCCATTGACCCCGTCCCTGCGATCTCTCGCATCCGCGGGGAGCAGCGGCGCAGGCCCTCCCTGCCCTGTTGAGGATGGGCGCGTGCTCTGAAGTGCCCCCTCACCAGCGCGTGCACTTGCACAATTACCAGCCAATTACCAGATCAAAGCTGCGGAACAAAGGAAACGGGCTTAATCCGCGGACGCCTCTCCTTGCCGGCACCGACCGGGGATTCCCTGATGAATATCAGTCGGCACCGTGAGCGGGTTTCACCCGCGCCGGGAATCGCCGGCCGCCTGGCTGGTGTGTTTCTCTGGGACTCCCACCCCCGGTAGAAGCGAAATGTCGCCACTTCTAGGTTAATCAAACATTTGTCGTCTGTTTCCGCTCGGCCTTGGCGCTCCAGTGAGTCCCGAAGCCTCAGTGCGAGCAAAAGCGGGCCAATAAACACCTGAGTTTCACGACAAGTGACTTCAGGCCCATTTGAGCGATTTACTGTTTCTGGGTTCTGTGTGGCTGTCTTTTAATAAACTTTTAGGAGCTGGTTGTGCTGCAGAAATAGATGCTAGTTCTCTGTAATTTTATATCAGCTATTGGGTTTATAATTTGCTTTTAGGAGGGTCGAAGCTTAGCAGCTGCAGTCAGCCGGTAGGCCGTGCAGCAGGGGGATCTGGTGACGGCTGAACCCAGAGATGAGGCCCTGGTTGGCCCAGATCGAATGACGGAAGTTCCCCAGCTCACCGGAGACTTAAACTTAAAGGGAAAGAAATAATTGAATTAAGACCATGCCTTGGATGGAATTACATCCTGGCATGTTTGCTCTGAGACCTGGTTTATAAGTTACCTACATTGTAATGACTTTTTCCAGTGGCATTTATGATTTTGAAATATCGAAGCAGAGTACTAATTTTTTTTTTTTTTTTTTTAAAACAACATATTTATATTTTTACATTTCAAATGGTTTTAACTTGCCCCAAAACCAAGAATTCATCAGGTGTTCATCTATTTATTTACAGGCCTTTTGGGAGGTGAAAGAAATTTAATTTTAAAGTTACCTAAAGATAAATGTTGCCATGGTGACCAAAAAAAAAATTTGCTTTTTAATGCTGGGTGTCATCGGTGGGGCCTAACCACCTGTTTCCATAGCAACAGCCACAGTGCCATCGTGGTGTGTTGTGGGCTTTTTAAAGTCACCCCTCGAGTGGGTCAGAATAGCCAAGTAACTCTGCCTGGCTTTAATGTCAGTTACCATCCTGCCCCCCTCCCTGGCTTTCTCGTCAAATCAGAGGTAAATAGAAATCTGAGCTGTCTGGGTGCTGGTGGGGGGGGGGGGTGGGAGATTATCTCAGGA
>JAABNY020000047.1:23952-36491 GCA_015164015.2 Brevimyrus niger
ACGTGCGTGTTTCTGTGTGTGGGAGACGTGCGTGTTTCTGTGTGTGGGAGACGTGCGTGTTTCTGTGTGTGGGAGACATGCGTGTTTCTGTGCTGTCCGTCGGCCCATTGACACCCCAGCGGACCGATCCTCAGCCACTCCGCTGACCCCTCCCGCCTGGGCACAGATACACCAGTATGCCGGTTATTGGATCGTATTTCTCGAAATTCTAACACTTAACCTCTTCTGTATGGCGTCTGTGCCTTTCCCTTTGGGTCATTTCACTGCCGTTTCGCATGAAATACCCCCATAACGAACTGACCCCCCCCCCAACCCTAATTGTAGGTAGAAAACAACATGAGTCATGCCGCAGTGCATTGTGGGACACGCTTCTCCGTAGTGTACCCGTGGGCCAGCCGTTGAGACTGGCACCCTGTGGACCATCAGAGATCTTATGGACCCCTGCGACTCCCAGCGCTGCTCGCTTTGTCAGTGCCGGAGTCAGGAATCAGTCCGCTTAGTGTTCTGGGTATGAATCAGTGGTTAACCGTGAGGTGTGACAGGAATTGACTAGACCCCCCTCAGGTAAGGTAACTGAAACCAGCCATTAAAATGGAACACTTGTGCGGTCTTTGAATAACGACAACTTTTGTATACAGTGTTTGTCATTCAGGTCGACTAGACAAGGCAGGATTTAGGTGGGAATCGCGTGCAGGTGGAGTGAATGCACAAGCCTGGGGCACTTAACAAAGGCACCTCCTGTTTCCTGTTCTCGGGTAATACCCAGGAGGGGGGGGGGAGTCCCTGTTCACAGAGTGTAATCCATTCTGGGGGGCAGATGGAAAATCTCCATCTCCATTGGGTGAACCGCAGGGCAAGGGGATCACCGCCTGCCCCCCCCCCCAACCCCTTAATGACCTTTGACCCCTCACATGACATCTAGGAATTTGGCTGAACGGGGCGAGACTGCAGGGGCTCACCCGTCTACCTGCCTCCTCGTAGGTGGGAGGTGGGGTGCGGGTCAGTGAATCAGGACTGTGATCGGAAGGTTGCTGGGTTGAATCCCACGGCCGGGAGGATCGTCATGTCACCTCCGGGCCATTGATCGACACTCCAAAAGCAGCTCCAGCAGTGCCAGATAAATGGCTGACCCTATTGTGTGTGTGTGTGTGTCGAAGCAGAGCATGATGGGATATGTGAAAGGAAACATCCCACCGTAGCTGTACTCGCACTGGCACAAAGGGCGGATAAAGCGTCATCCCCTGGCTCCGTTTCAGATGGCCGCCTTGCAGAGCCCCTTTTATGGAGACAAGATGAACCTGCTGTCCCTGTGTCAGAAGATCGAGCAGTGCGACTACCCGCCGCTGCCCGCAGAGCACTACTCCGAGAAGGTAGGGGGCGCCGTCGAGGGAGACCGGAGAGATCTTACAGTGACGATGCCTGTAAAATGTGTCCAGTAACAATACTGAGCTGTGAACGAGCCCCGCAGACAGAGGAAGAAACAAAACCCAGTAAGGCTGGCTGTGTGCCCCTTGTACGCTTCAAGACGAGGCTTTTCACCCCCTTATTTCAGCTCCCCCCCCCCTTATCGCAATTACATTGAAGCAATGTTTCAACTTGCAGCTCCACCCCCTACTACAAAAGCAGGTAGTCGGGCACAAGCCTGACCGAACTTTTGAGTGATGAGGCTCGGCACTGTTACCGTGGCAGCGGCGGATGCGTCCCCATCATTCATGCCGACCGGCCCGTGACTGTCGGCGGCCCCGGCAGGTCGCCCCAGGTGCCACAGGGGAGGCTGGCATCATTTTCATGAAGGAGGGTAGAGCCGGCGCCAAGGGGGCGGGGCCGGCAGGGTGAGCGGCGGGCCGCCCAGGCGCGGCTGTCGTGGGTGCTAGCCGTCAAACGGAGTGCGGGCGGGAGGTCTGGCTCGCGCCGCAGCACGGTGACAGCCTCACCACTAACATCACCTGTAAACGCGGAGCAAGGAGGCGGCAAATGACTCGAAAACACCTGCCGCCAGTTTCTGTTCCACCTTTAATGGTTTAATGCTTAATTTTAATCTGCCGGGGATGTAGCTAAGAGATTAGCGTTAGTTGCCCCCCCCCCCCCCCAGACCAGCGTACCTCTTGGCAGGGTACTGGGGCGCCCCACTGCCATGGGGTTCATTGAGGACCCACCTGGAGGGGTCGGGGTGAGGGAATGGATGGCCGTTTGCCAGCGCCCCCCCCCCTTCGATTGCACTTGGAGCCACTTGGGTGGAGAGGGTGGGGGTGGGGGTGTCAGTGTGGGGCTGGCAAGCTGAGGGTCCTGAGAGGAAAAGGGCCAGGCAGAGGCAGGGATGGGGACTGTGTCTCCCCCCCCCCCAGGGCATGGACACCAGCTGCTGCTCCTCTGTAGACAAACGGGTTGTCGGATGCCTGGTGGGGGCCCAGCCCATGTGTCACTCTGCCCCCCCCCCCCAGAAAAGGGCATCAGTTTCTGGGTTTATTGGCCTCAACCAGAAATGGGCTGGAATGTGAGAAATTCACCAGTGATCCCTGTTCAAGTTCACCTGCCCCAAGCTGATACAAGACAGTGGCTCATATGCAGTAAACGGTACATATTGGTGAAGGATCTACATTGAGAGGTTTGCTTTCTGCGGGGGGGGGGGCAATCTTACTCGCAAAGGGCCGGTGTGTATGCAGGCTTTTGGGGTAACCTGTAGGTCAGCTGTTCGAACCCAGGTGTGAGAGGACCCTTCAGCCAATCAGTCCTCTAATTACAGACCTAATTAGGGAGTTGCAGCGAAACCCTTGCATGTAGAACGGCCCTTTCTGGGTAAGATTGCCCAGCCCTGCTCTACACCTCTGGCGAGCAGCTGAAAATAAATCCCGGTGTCCCCTCCCCCCCCGTCCCCCCCACACCATCCCGTCTCTCCACAGCTGAGGGGTCTGGTGGGCATGTGCATCAACCCCGCCCCCGACCAGCGGCCCGATATCGTCTTCGTGCTCCAGATCGCCAAGCAGATGCACCTGTGGTCCTGCAGCACCTGAGCAGAAGACGCCGAGTGGAGGGACGCCAGCCGCCGCCCTCGGCCTGACCTCAGATCGGGAGAGAGACGGGAGGAGGTGTGGCCTGTGCGTGGGGGAGTGGCCTGTGCGTGGGGGAGTGGCCTGTGCGTGGGGGAGTGGCCCACGCAGCTCCTCTCCAGCACTGCCATCCAGTATCTTCTTATTTTGTTTCTGGCAAAAGCCAATTATTTCTAATCAAGACAACTATGTAGTCATACAGAGAGTGCAAAGGAGGGTAGCGCAGTGAAGGTGGGAGCGACGGGGGCTGAAATGTCGCCCCCTGCTGGCTGGGAGTACAAACCATATGGTTGTTGATGATGTTGCAGAGGGTCCTCAGTGACAGGAGAATGTGACTTGACTGAACAGCGAGCTTTTCATGCAATGTGAACGCCGTGCAGGGAGGACAGTCGCTGCATTTAAGCGTAATAATTATGTATCTCAGATATTACATTACCAATTAAGTTTTCATTTTTACATTTCTGTCGCTAATGCTCTGTATATCCAAGCGTCTGGACGTCACTAAAATGTAAACTTTTTTTGTTGAGAAGTTATTTTTGCTCGTTTATTATTGCCTGTTTGCTTCTTTGATTTGAAGTTTCCCGTTTGAGGCCATAACAGTGAAATTTTAATGTTTGGTAATTTTTCGTGTTTTTTTTTTCTTTTAGATAACGGTAACTGGCTATGATTTCAGTGCAGAGCATGGTTGTGTTAACATCCTGTTGTAAGAACTATTTTCCTACTGTGAAATGCAGAGAAAGTAACTGTCTGGAATATCCTCTGTACATCCTGGAATCGATTTTCTTGGAAGTGTTGCATGCAAGATGGAAAACTTGGCCTCTTTCTGGGGCTGTGTGGTGTGGCCCCCCCCTGCCCTCCGCCAGCGCCTGCACACCCTACATTATCTCGGCCTCTGTCAGACTGACCTTAAAGGGCCGGATCTCACCCACCCCTCTGCTGTGATCTGTACCCTTCCGGAGAAATGGCTGCTTGCCAGGCCTGATATGACTCACAGGACTGATGTCTTTTGCCACTGGTTTCAGATGACCCGCAACAGTGCTTCCCAGTACAGGTTTACTGGTTTTAAACATCCATCGCGCCTCGACATTTACACTGAAATGTACGAAGAATGATGCAAAAAAACCTGTTTATTTTTTTATTTTTTTTCTGTTAGAATGTGCATTTTTGTAATAATTGACCTTTCTTTTGGGAATCCTGACTTTTAGTGAGACTGCAATATTTTTGATCTTGTGAAATAATTTTGAAGTGGTTCTTTTCATATTTTATAGTTCAAATAAAATGAATTGCTTTGATCTGCACCATTGTCCTTCTATCAGAGAGCGGGGTGATATTGCACATTTTAGGAAATGACATGTCAGAAAAATGTCTGCACACAAAGCACTGATGATGGACAAATGACTCTTCGTGAACCATTTGCTGTAGTTTTTGATCCCACTAGATGGTGCTCTTGCTTTGTGCCCCTTTTTTAACAGAGAGCGCCACCTAATGAAGTCAAAAAATATACTAAATGGTTCAAGAATCGACATTTTGTCCATCCCTACGAAACACCGTGGTTTCTGACTTGATGTAAAGATGGAGTCTTATGAGATGCTTAAGTCAACCAGATGAATCAGGTGCTGCTTTTGTAAGGCAAACTTTTGCCTCTTAATCACAGAGAACCTTTGCACAGGAGAAAGATATTTGCTACTAAAGAAATCGTCAAGTTACACATTTCAACAAAGTGAACCTCTACTGCCCAGAAAAACACAAGACATCTAATTAATGAAATGGTCCTGTAAGAAAACTGCAGCCATCTGGAGCTTTTTTCCATAACCATGCAACCCTCACAGCTTTTAGAGGTTTGAGTACTTCCGGGTATCCAAAACATACAAGAGCCATTTGGTGAAGCCAGGTTATGATGGAGGAGAAGTGAGAAAAACCCTGAAACGGGAACTGAACTGGCTTCAGGTTCATAAGAACACGGTCCCTGACCTGCTGGAGGAAGTGGCGGGAACAAAGGAGCCCATATCATTGATAACTACTCTCTGAGAAGAGGGCCAAGGAGACGTGACAAGGTCAACCACCCCAGATCTGCGTAAAGAAGGTTTGTGGAAGGAGCAGGTGCCGTCGGCCCGTCCAACCAAGTCCTAAAAACAAGAACCTAAAAATGAGAACGACAAAGTCTAACAGACTGGTCTTGTGTTCAGCTTGAAAAAAAGGGGCGAACTGTTTAATCTCTCCGGAGAAACATCTTTGCTAAACCAAACGAGTGAGCAAAAACTCTTATGACATCTTGAAGGTGTGACCTCTGGATACGGAGAGGGCTGAAGCTGGGTTTGCTGCATCAGGTGAGTGTTTACCACCTTCCCTGAGAGGGGATCTCATCGATAGGTTTCCTGCTTGGTATATAGTTATGCGAGAAAACGAGCATCAACACCAAACACCAGCATCCATCAAGCCCAAGCACTTCTGCGGCGCTGGACATTTTATAGATAACCAGATTTGACGGTAATCTTCGGGACACACAGGATACACGGGGAACGGTCTACATGCCGTAGTCGGGACGTAAATAACGGGAGAACCCAAGCAAGCTAAAGCACAACGCAAACGTCAGCATGATCACTGAAATGCAGCCGTACTATGCGTTGTCGTGGAAAATTCCGGTGTTTCATTTAATCCTCAACGATTTTTCAGGAGCCAATCGGCTAAAATACCTCGCTTAATTTAGAGATGCCAAAATTTAAAGAGCCTTACCCTCTAAGTCACCGACGCTTTGAAGACCTCGGTAATTAATTCCCGGCTAACCTACTGTTACACACGGTCAGGACGGCTAGAAGGAAGCATTAATAAAATAATACATCTACTTAAAATCAGCAATAAATTTCATGAATCAGTAAGAAACCTTGCAGTTTAAATACAACTAAACGAACAAGCGTATTAATAAGATAATACACACGCGACATCATATCATTAACATGAAAATACTATTCAAAGATTATAATAAGGAGATGGACGCAATACCCGTGTGAAGTACCGTGTTTCTCGTTTATAAGCAAGTATATTGAATGCCCGGACGTTATTAACTTGCTTTCTGTGACATGCTGGTTTTTTACTGGCGCGAGAATCGCCTAATCTGTAGATTACATTATAAGATATTCGTCTTATGCACATTATAAGACATAGGCCTATATTTGGAACTTGTTACGTAACTACACATTATTATTAATATTAATCATAATAGTAATAATATTAGTGATGTTGTTTATATTAATCATGATTAATGTAGGGCCTAATATTATTGATGTTATTTATATATAAAACAGCGAGATATCCGTCGTTTTTCAATAGGCACTGCATCTGTGGATGTCTGTAGGCTATCTACTGTGCACATATAAATACACAGTAACTTTCGCTCGAGCTCCCAGCAGATTTCCCGCTGGACATCCAACTGGTTTCGAGAAGTTTCTCCGAGGAGCGCTATAATGGTTTGGGTCCGAAATAGTATCTGTGCTGTAGCAGCCGCGCAGCCGGCGGACATAGCGGCAAACCAGCACACGTCTGCTCGCATTATTTGAAACCATTGGAGAAGGTGTAATTGTTTCAAATTGAATCTCCGCTAGGGAGTCCCTCCCCAGTTACCTTGCATTAACTTAGCCTAAGGTCTATATAGCAGGAACTTTATGCGATTTATGAAATGCTTATTAACACAAGGAAGCGGTTTCAGGTAAACGGGGTTTAAAAGTAGACTAGATTTTCTTCGTCTCATTGAGCCGGACAACTAAAGCGGTCTTATTGCGGAGGCTGAGCGCAGGCTGGTGTGTACCCCCGCATCGACGGCCTTGGGGTCCCCACACACCATGGATACGGATCGTTTCCACGTCGAAGACTGATATGTCACTATTAATTAGTACTTTTGCAATTAGTATTATTGTTGTTCTTATTGCTATTTCACTACCTGCTATTCTGTACTGAAAATGAAGACGGCCAAAGATCGGTCCACGATTAATATGTCTATAGTTTCAGCTGGCCTTGGGGGTGTCAACCAGCCCCCCCCCCTGCCTTAAAAAAAAAAGCTATTGACCCGATGGCTTTACTCCAGGTTATTCCGGGCTTAATACGTATGTGATTAAGAAAGATTAATTTTATCATCACTTGGGCGCTTTTTTTTTTTAATTAAAGTCTTGGGATACCAGTACAGCAACTGATTATTATTAATTATCGTTAATTTTCCGGCTTAGATACCCGTACCTGTGCAGCCATATAAAGCCTTGGCCTGTTAATCCTTATGCAAATATTTTTTGAATGCACACGTGTTTTATTCTTTCAGTAAATGGCTGGAAATGTAAATTGAAGCAGACCTGACTATATGAGGATTACCAAGGGAAATAATACCGAGCCCTGCAGGAACAAGCTGTCGCTATTCAGTTGTGAGGGTCTCTATTGACCATTCTTAGAGCACATCTGTTATTCCGCACGACCACTTTGGAAAAAGCAAAGGCGCCCTCTTTCGGCGGCCGAGCGGAACTCGGTGGCTCCTCCGCCGTCAAGATCCCGATAGACTGCTTCCGTCTTGTCATCCTCGGCAAACCGGACGCGCTGTCGCGATTGAGAAGCTGGCACGAGACGCGAGGTGGCATCTAACTTTAGTGCCTGCACCTCAACCACGCCAAGACGCACAGGAAATACACACGCACCATAAATATGTAAATCCAGTTAAGAATAAGTGTTTGTTCTTCCAATTGGTCATTACTTTAATTAATTTAATTTCAAACCTAAAATAACTATGTGTATGATTTTCAAGAGGGAGCACCTTCCAGTACTGAGTTGCAGGCTGTGTATGTTTCAGTTTCTGTGTGTGTGCGTGTGTGTGTGTGTGTGTGTGTGTGTGTGTGTGTGTGCGTGTTGGAGAGTCCAGCAGCTCAAAGGATCGATGTTTGGGGAGGTGGATTTGAAGCCAATTATTTTCAGCTTAATGGTCCCTCAGGTACTGAGGAAAGCAACAACAAAACGGCTGAAAGAGGGACAGGGTCTTGAGCAATCAGCCTCCAGGCAGCCTCCGCCCCTGCAGGGACCAGCTTCTGCAGCCGCCCTCCACGGGGAGCAGGCCCGCCTGATCTGGGATCAGATGGGTTGTCTCACATGCATGGCACCGGCCGGTGACCCGGGCCTCTTTGTGTCGCCGAACGGCACAGTGAGCCCTCCCTTAATTGTGCCCCTGGCGGGGTGGGGGCTGATTTTGAACTTCCTTGCAAGTTAAAGCGTGAAGGTGAACGTTAACCCTTTCCCAGGCGCGGGGGCGCCCATCGCTGACCGACGACTTCAGTCACACGCTGGATGTACAAATTGGCGGCAACTTGCATATGCGAGCAGGGAGAGCCAGGGTGGGTGGGGGGGGGGGGTGATGGTGGCGTTCCTCCCCCCCCCGCCCCCGTGTCTACGTCAGCAGGAACTCAGCCCCTTTCAAGCTTTCCCAGAAGGGATCTTACGTGCCTTTGTTGGGCCAGACGCCGCTGGCTACTCCTTCACACCAGCTTATCGCTCATAAACTATTCAGGCAGACGCTCCCGCTCGCTGATAGCTAAACATCCGCGGGCGGCGGTGCCCACAGTGAGGGTGTCCACAGCCCGGGGGTGGGGTGTGGGGGGTAGTAGCGACAGGCATGGCTGAGCCTGTCCCACTTTGGAGATAAATAAGAATCGCTGCGCCAACGGAGGGAACAGTCCAGGGCTTCCAGGTCGCGATGGAATGTTCCAGAAAACAGCGAGGGTCTTTGGGAGCGAAAGGTGGGTGAGAGGGATTCGCCGAGACTCCTAGTCCTTGGGGGTGGCCCCGACCCCCCCTCCCCAGCTGCCCCCTACATAAACGACGGTGTTGCCGCCCTCAAACCGGGCCTCTGGGTCCTGCCGTGCGCCTCTATTAAGAACCTTGTGACAAATGGCCGGCTTTTGAAGCGGTGAGGAGGGGGGGTCGCCAAAGACGTTCCGGCGGTCAGAGAGCAATGGCCGCACTCTTCGGAAAGCCTGCCATGGGGGGCTGGGGGGAGCAAGGGGCTTCCCAGCAAGAGTTCATTACCGCCAGCGACAGACCCTCTGCTAAAACACTGTCTTGAGGAACAAGCACTGCATGGGACAAAATAAATAAGGCAGAGCCGCGGCACACGCCGCTTTGATCAATTATTTACAGCGGCGGCTCGCGGATTCGTTAATATCCGCACCTGCTCGACTCATCTTTTAAAAGATGATTTATGTGTTACGGCCCGAGCTAAATTTCACGGCAATCAGGCCGGAGGCTGCTGGGGGGGGCCCTACGGACGCGGCTTCCATCCCGCCGCTGGGAGGGGGCGCTGAGTCGGCCCGCAGGCCTCCTGGTGAGCCTTCACGGTGGCGGAGGGATGGAGAATCATCTTTGGGGGGGGGCGGCGGGGGCCGCCAGCGATGCCAGATGTCGGTGGTGGGATGCAGCCGTCGGCATTGCCGCTTAAGTGGGGGCCTCGTGTAACGCCTCGTGTAACGCCTCGTGTAACGGCTCGTGTAACGCCTCGTGTAACGGCTCGTGTAACGGCTCGTGTAACGCCTCGCACGTGCCGTGCAATGACCGCCCTCTAAACTATAGCCTCGTTCTCTCTTTACTCAGCCTGTACCACAGTCTTTCTGGTAGAGGAGTTTTGGACGAGGAGTAACACTTGTTGTGTAGGTGCTTTTTTTATAAGTGTCGGTGTGAACGCGGTGAAATGAGAGAGTAACAGAACTCAAACGGCGGGTCCTGACCGGGTCGGGCGGTTCACCTGGCACGCTGGCCGTCTTCCGAGGGGGCTGCTGGGTATGTGACCTGGCAAGATCTATGGTGGGGGGCCCCCCGAAGTACGGGGCCGACGTTGAATCCCAGTCCAGCCCCGGGCCCCAGTTTACCAACACCCAAAAGCAGCCGGCCGTCGCCGTTAAGCGGTTAACCCTCGCGACGCTGCTGCCAGCCCCCCCACCTTGGGCCCCCCCGGTGACCGGGGGCCATTTCCTGGCACGCCAGACTGCAGCCACACACGTGTGCTAAACCATCTTAATATTTCATTGTGATATTAAATATGCCTGGGCCTTTCTGTTCAACATCTGCTGTCTTCAGGGTATAGCAAGCCCCGGGAGTCCTGTTTGATCTGTAATTGGGTAGTATACTGAATTAATCAGCAGTTTGTCTTATTTTTAATTGAAATAACAGTTCCAAAACACAACATACATATTGCACAATACAAGGTTTCCCTCACTTGGTGTCAGGATTCATTTGTACCGAGCCGTTCCCAGCCTTTCTGTGCATCTCTGCATGTGCTTTAACATCTGTAGAAGATACCGGCCACTTGTGATAGGATTTAAGCTGCCTTCAAGTGTGTATGTCTGCTTATTGTTTTTTTATTTGGGAAGAAAGGAACACTTCTGTTGTGTGACTCTAATTTTCTCTATGCGAGGCATCTTACGTGTGTGAGTGAGTGTTGTGTGTACCATGTGCTGTGTGTATGTATACCATGTGTGTGTGTGTCCCAGGTGTGCGTGTGTCTTGTGTGTGTATGTATGTGTGTTTCTATACCGTAACATAATATTAACACAGGAATTGCCATTTTTCTCGGCCAAAGTGTTAGACACAGGAGAAATTAGAAAAACTGAAGCTTGATTCCATGATGCTCACACAGACACACACTCACTAACACACACTCTGACACACAGACACACACTCACTAACACACACTGTGACACACAGACAGACACACACTCACTAACACACACTCTGACAGACAGACACACACTCACTAACACACACTCTGACACACAGACAGACACACACTCACTAACACACACACAGACACACACTCAGTAACACACACACATAGACTTATACACGCTCATTGCCACACCCATAGACTCACACACACAGACTCACTCACACTCACTGACATACACACTGGATTCACACACACACTGCACACAACAAACACACTGCATGCACTCATGCAGGTTTCTAATAATATCTTTGTGGGGACTCTCCAACCCCTACCCAGTCCTAACCTTACGCATAAGTAACCAAACAAAATATGAGACTTTTGGCATTTTTACTCTTTTGATTGCATTCACAGATCTTTCTGGGTACCTGAAAAATGGTCCCCACAACGTCAAAAAAGAGGTAGTAATATAAATAATGTAATATAAACCTAATCCACACGCCACACTGACACTCATATTGCACACACAGACCCAGACAAACACACACACAAAGCATTCACTAACACACACTGCACACACACACACACACACACTCACACTCACCCACGACTGCATTTCATTACCACACATCATTACCAAGCAGGTTTAAAACAATCCAGGGGCCACAGAGGAGTGAGCTGCAATACACCCACGCCCCCCTCTCCCCCCCCCAGGCCGCTCCATCCCGCACAGTCATTAGAGCCTCATGTGTCAGCTGGCGCCCCCCCACACCCCCCATCGGAGACCTGCACCCTTTGGCAGCCGCCCGAGCAGTTTAGAGCCGCGTCCCTCCCGGGCGGCGATTTCAGGTGCAGCCTGTCACGCCGCCTCGCCCGCACCGCTTGGCAGACAGATGTCACTACACGCCGCTCCGGCTCCGGGCTGGTGCCAGAGGCGGTTGTCGCGGGCGACGGTGGGGATGGTGTGGGGGGGGGGGGGGTGGTGTCGGCTGTGCGGCCGAGCGAATGGAACGGCCTCCAGGCGACAGTGCCTGCCGTAAGCCCCCGCCGGCAGGCAGCTTCGCTGTCTCAGCAAGGAGGCGCCGCTGAGCCCGTGACCCCGGGTCCAATGGGATTCCTCGTGTGCTGAGGAGCCGGCCAATGAGGAGCGAGTGGGATGCCGACCTGGCAAGAGAAACAAGGCGGCTCTAATTTTGCTCTAATTTTGCCCGGGATTGACAGCGGCAGTAACCGTTACCGGGGGTAGGAGCTACCAAACTGGCTGTTTCCAAACCAAATCCTGACACCCCCCCCCACACACACACACCCCATTCTCCTTATAATCAGACGACTGATGCTGTGATCCTTACACACAAACATGGGGATGACAGTCCGGTGGTTCATCACCGCCCTCCTACGTCTGAAGATCATAAAAAAAGGAAACCGTGAAGATCAATGCAATCAAAAATAGAAGAGAGAGTTCAACGGTTTTTTCCCCCCTCTTTCTATCCGGAGCTTTCCGTGTTTAAGAGAGATCTATAGCTACCGCCATGACAAATGAAGATCATTCTGGAGTCGCGGTTTGGTACTTGGCACCGTGGCGTTGTTGCGGCTCCTGAGCTCACATCTCCAGAAATCCATGAGTTTCCCCCTGGAGGCTCCCGGCTCCTCCTAATGAAATATGGCCCCATAAATCAGGCCCGCTGGACTGGCACAGGTGCACCATACCATCTATCTTCCTCCGCCTGGCCTCTGAAGGGCACCAGGGAGGGGCTGGGGATCCCCGGCGGGGGGGGGCTCCTCATGCGGTGGGCCTGGAGGTGACAGGAGAT
>JAABNY020000047.1:93476-105027 GCA_015164015.2 Brevimyrus niger
ACGTGCGCTGGTGCCCCGTATCCGCCTTGGTCCGCTGCCCCCGCCCCCACTCCTCCGCCCAATCCACTAAAAAGGCGCAATTCGCACGAACTCGTGAGCGCCCCCCCCCCCCCCCCCCCGTGTATGAAAGTATGCGCACTGCATCCCGGCCAGGCTGTCGCCCCACCTTACGCCCTCTACTTCCTGGGTCAGTGGCTTCTGGCTCATCCGAACCCTTTACTGGATAACTAGCTTGGAAAACCGATAAATGAATACAACAGGATTTAATTATGGTTTAACGTGCTGCTGCCAGGTGAATATGAGAAAATCCAAAAAAAAAATCATTATGTGCCACGTATCTGAACATGTAACTTAGAAATATGATGAACTGGAGTCCTCATCTGGGATAAAGAGCTTTTAAGTTATATTAGTTATAATGATGATTAAATACAAAATTAAGCACATACTACTGTATGTTACATCGTACATTTACATCGTAGATTAAACCAGAATTACTAGTTACCGATTACTAAAACCTAGGCGCAATAAAGGTTACCATTTTCGATCGCGTGGTTAACAGACGTCCTGCAAGTCATTACGGTCATTTTGCTGAAGAAAGTACGCTTGTTCTGGATATTTCTGGAAAGGTACATTTGCTAATGTCCTTTCTTTTAATTGCTTTTTTGATGTGTTGTTGTTTTTCTTCATCAGGTGGTTCAATTGACAGCGTTCAAACCTTCAGGTAAGTCAGAGAATTGAATGTGCCGTAAAACCCGGTGCCGCTGCGTTGCTGGTCCGCGCGCGGCGCGTGTGAACGCTGCCATTCAGATGCCGGTATTTCAAGGTGATTGCTGCGCGTGGGCTAAAGCGGGAGAAAGACAAGGTTATGCCACTTAATTAATAATGCATATCACCCCAGAGGTGGCAAAAAATGCTAACTTTGACTCATTAGTCGGCTTCTTTCGTTCGTGGACGGCATGCATTTAAGTGTTTTGCCCTTACATTAGTTCCCGCACGAGTAGCGACGTGTGTAATTGAGGTGAGCTTTTGGTCTGTGTCTCAGTCGCAACCCAGATTCAAGCCGTTATCTTCTCATTTTCCCATGCCAACATCCGCCGTCACCTCGTCGGCTTTAAGAAGCGCCCATAAGCGTTTGTTTATGGTCGTGAAATGGTTGAATATTAAGTGATAATTGCACATAAAATGAAGCTCTGCGTATTTTTCTAGTCGTGACCTGTTGCGGCGACTGGGTCCGTTAAGTGTGCTCAAATCCTGTAAGTTCTCTGAAACCATTTGGATTTTCTCTCAAACGTTCTTGAACATGTACTACACTAGACCAGTGGGCTGTTTCACCAGAAAGGGGTCTGTTCTAGGAAGAGCTAACCTCAAGAGCCAGGCTTATTTCGACACTCCCGGCTTAATTTTTCCAAATTCGGTTCCACGAACGAGGCTAACCTGAAGCGCCGCTTAGTTACTATGTCAACATATTCTGTTGGACAAGCCTGTTCCGTGGCAGGTTAGCTGTAAAGCTTAGCTTGATGAATATGATTGGACAAGCCATGTGATGTCACAGCACGACATTCTGCGGGGCTGGAATTATTGGAACCTTATTGGAATTACTGGGATTACTGGAAACCTTACATTTCTAAAAACACACGTCGCTTTAAAGCCCTTACGGTTGCACAGTCTTTGTGTATCGCTTTGCGTTACTTTGCCAATGGTTCATATCTGTACAGTGTGGCCGGGGACGCTGAACATTTAAGCAAAGCTACAGTGTGCCGTGAAATCAGGAAGGTTTCCGTTGCATTAAAGTCCTTTTTAAATATATTCATTATCTTTCCTGGCCACCGAGGAATTCTTGGCATTAAGGAAACTTTCTTTGGAATTAATGGTGCTGAATCTTTAAACATCTACTCATTTACAACACAAATCGTTACCTGTACACAGCAAATACTGCATGGCTCTATGAGGTAGAGACAAATGTTATTCGCTGCAAAACAGTTTCAAGTTCGTACGGCTAGCAAACAGATACTGTTTCCTCATCCAAAAGTGGGGAGAAAAAGTCACTGCGTCTTATGGTCGGAATATTTCTCTGCTCACATGCTTTAACCTTCTTTTCGCGTCTAATTCAGTTTATATCTCGCTGAAATCTCAATGTAGAATCACGAAAAAATGCTGTGTAAATCCGTAATCTGTCTTCTTTTCAATATAAGGTTAAATAAATAAAAAAATCAAACCATGTCACCTTACTTTGTTTTACCTGCATCGGGGGCGTGTACAGTAGGGGAGACCGGGGATGGCTGTCACACTTTTTACTTAAATTTAATTTCTTCCAAAACAGCGTATGGTAAGAATTTCCTTTCTGTACACAATTAATGCTGAATGTATCAGCTACAAATGGATAGTCCTTGCTCTGGTAGAATCCATTATCTTTAAAAGATATGGGCTGTCAAAGGCACCTTGCGCAGATGTGACAACCAACCACATAGCGGGGTAGGTTGTCACACCCTATGGGGTTGGTTGTCCCTGTATTATTCTAATAGGAAAAAAATGAAAAATGGAGACATTTTGAAAAAAGTTGTAAAAAATGTATTTTTATTGAAATATCAAACCAAACACATGACGTGTATAAAACATCAAATACGTTTTAATGGTTCCTTTTTAGACTCTTTAGATTCAAAAATGTAAATGTAAAATGCATAAATATAAAACACCACAGGCTATGAAAACTACTATTACCACTATGAAATCTAAAGAAACTCCCAACATTCTTAGTCATCAAACAACTGCAATAAATAGTCTTTTTTGTATTTACAATTGTGTGTTATATTTTAAAATTGATCCATTAAAAATCCTTATATGTCATTGACCCATTTACCAACAGTGGGGTTACTTTTCATATGTGTCAACAAGAAAAAACTAACTAAATTGTAGCTCTCTCTTCATACTTCATGTTAATAATTATTTTACTGTCAACCCGTAGTATAATGATTAAGAAGAAAAACATGAGATGCCTCAAAATTTACTTATCATATGAAAAACAAATAAAGTTGTTTCACCCCCAAGGTTATGCTGCTTTTACCTCCACTGTGAACGTAGACGACCTTTGACACTAATTACAAACATTTCTGTGTTGATGGTTTTAATCAGCGCCCGTTAGTGGCTGAGATATGATGACTGTGACGAACTACCCGCGAGACAACCAACCCCGCTTCCCCCTAGTACCACTGTCATCCGAAGATCGCTATTCACGTTCTAAATAGCCGCATTAGCGCGTATTCAAATCGCATTCTCCTGGTAATTTGCTGAACAACGCAGCGGGTGAACCGCGATCCAGAAACATCCCCGTCAGCACCTTAAAAGGAGGGGGGGGGGCAGGGGTGGCCAAGTAAAGGCGGTTGACATAAAATATTTTAGGACACCATTTGGTTCAGAATCTTTTTTTTTTCTTAATTTCCCTCCTCTAAAACTAGGTGCGTCTTGTGGTCCGAAAAATACGGTACCTTTAACATAAGATTGCACATGACTGGAAGGAATAATGTCTAAGGATGTTCCTCCCTCAATACCCTCAATAATAGGCCGTGTATGGCTCTGTCGAAGGGCCATCACCTCGGCTCGGGTACAGGCTGCTGGAGGTGGGCCCCCACTGGATGCGACAGCCGCAGCTTTCTTTTTGGTGGCTAAATTATACAGTGCAATGTGGGCAATAAATGATTTTTTTTATATATAAAATGGTGTCTTTGTAGTCCCGATAGGCTTGCAGTAATAATTCGTGCTCCGCTTGGGAGGGAAACACAGCTCTTTCCTTTCCTTCCATTCTTACGTATCCAGCATCGATTAACAAGGCTGCCTTTAATACCGCGTGGACGCGCACGAGCCTCGCTTGTCAAGCTTGGCTTGAATTAGCGGAGATTAAATACACCTGAATTTTGTTCGTGGAACTCAATGAGCCAGAAGTGAACCGTTAGGCTAACTCAAGCGAGGCTATTACAAATAATCCTCGATTTTATAAGCTCGCTTCGTGGAACAGCCCCCTGGACTTCTCAGTTAGCTTGGTTAACTTAAGCTAGGAGTCATGATTGTGCAATAAGAGTTTAAGTGAGGAGCATTTCTATTGGACAATAATGACTTCTAGAGCTTAAGTTAACCCAGTTATCTGAGAACTCCGACTTGGTGGAACACCCCCTGGATCATTCTGCTGAGGATGCCAGAGAGCACTGATCACACACACAGGCAATCTTAATTGCATTAAATAACTCTCAAAATGGTGAATCCACTCGTGTTTTTGAACCCTTAGCTCTCCTGTGTCCCTTTACCTCCCGTGGTTAATTTCTCTGTCAATAAACAGAAGAGAAGCACAGCCTCCATTGACATTATTACTCCGTTCTCAAAATAACGCAAAGTGCAAACCAATTGGAAACATTTATTTGCTCTGTAATTCTGACCAGTGATGCTGTATAAATGTCTTTACTCCATAATTAGACTGTTTCTGTGATTATTTGGCCTTTTCTTAGTTGTCTTTTCTTATTAATCGGTGACCAGTAAAGTCCTTGAACAGGAATATCTTACCCAAAAGGCATTGTTGTGCTCTTGATTGGCATATGGATAATATGTAGACCGGTTTGCAGTTTGCAATTTAGTCACAACCCAGTTTTAGGCTGCTGCCATAGCTACTTCCCTCATTCCCTCTTTGTAAATATTTGGCTTAGGGGTATAAATTAAATTTTTGCGAAAACCAAATCATTTTTGAAAAAAGAATTGCGAAAACCAAACAGAAGGAGGTGAGAGTGACCCGGCAAGTGCCCGTTTTCAGCTGAGGCGCCATTCCGGGGTTTGCGGGATCAGCAGACAGTCGATGTTTGCAAACAAAATCTGGCGCCGTTTCAGAAACGGGCTGGAAAGCATGAGCCGCCTCGGCACGCCGGAACGATTCACCTCCCAAACGAGACGTCTTCTGTTCGGATGCGGCGGTCTATGCTATGGAGGGGACGGGCCATTGAAAGCACGCTCATTATCGGTTTATCGCCAGGCATTGTTGTCATTTTTCCTTTTTTTCGGGGTGGTGGTGGTGGGGGGGGGGGTGCTCAAGGACTTCTCTTCAACACGTCCAATCTCTGTTAGGGGACCTTCACGTGACGGCCGGGGGGAAAGTTTCCGGCGCGGCCGGCGCCGTTTGTCGCGGGCCCCATTAACATTGTTGGGCGATTCCCTTTATGTCAAAAGACCAATTAATGGCTGTAGAGTGGCTCTCCAGTCGCCACGTGGCACCGAGTGTCAGCGCTGTGCCACACGCGCGCTGAAAGGCTTCATTTTCCCCGTCGGGGGGGGAAACGCATTCAGCCGCCTGCGATAACGCACACTCCAACACCTGCTCCCCTTCCGCCTGCGCTGCGCCTTTTCTCCCTCTGCCCGCCCGAGGCCCCCCCGCCCGAGACGCTGAGGCTGAGCCGCATGTAGGCTGGCAGCAGACCTGCCCAGCGCGATCGGCGTCCTGCGCCGGGTTCCCACGCACATGCTCGCCATGCTCTCGGTGACCAAAGCCCCATAAATACATGCCTCTAACGCCGTCTCATACCAAACGGTCATGTACCCATTCGTGTTCAAACGGGACACTGCTTATACGAATACTTTAATTGCAATTTATTGCACCTATTTATTCTCACAATTGCACTTGTCTTTTCGAATTTGTCTTTTGACGCACCTTAATTTGTATTAATGTTTTATGCTTAATCTTTGCATACGTTATCAGTGGCCGAAGGGATTGTGCGCGGTGTAACTGACTGTTTCATGCCTGTAAAACAATGAAGTCCTGAACCTTGAATCTATGTGTAGGTTGTTGAGCGACCGGAGTACGGACAGCACTCATGGTGACCGCGGCGGGCGAGGACGCACCCACAGGACCACGAGGCTGCCAGGACACCATCACAGGACCACGAGGCTGCCAGGACACCATCACAGGACCGCGAGGCTGCCAGGACACCATCACAGGACCGCGAGGCTGCCAGGACACCATCACAGGGCCGCGGGGGGACGGCCGGAAGGAGGTGGCTCTCAGAAGACCAAAGCCCCGCGGAATGAGGACAGTCCAACATCCCTTCGGTTTCACACCTCGCTTGCTGCTACTGTCATCATATAGACAAGCTCTGCATGTTCCTGGAGGAACAGTCTAACCCACTTCTTCATTATACATAACCGTTTATTTAGGGTTAGTGTCCCGGAAGGCGCTGGATGATCTTTTAGTGGGACAACCTGTCTGAGGATGCTTAGAGTCACTAGTTACCCTGAGGAGTAACCAGTTTCCCTGAGCATGGTGTTTTTTAACTCGGTAGAACACCACAGGACCAGTATGTAGCTCACGCTAACATGGGAGATGACACGCTAACAGGGGACAACACACTAACTCCATGACAGGGCTGGGGACACCTAGACGCTCAAAGGACCACCACACCGGTGGTAGGTTAACAAATGAAAGCAACTAATTTGGCATGCGTGTGCCAAGCTAGCGTATGACGTCGCCTGATCTCCTGAAACGGCGTTAATGACTTTTTATCTGGGGAGAGACTCCAGCTTTTATGGAGGGGCTGGAAACTTAGCCTAGACCAGTCCTCAAGATCTTCGTCTTCATCTTGTACAGGCCGCCGTGACGGTTCTCTTCTCCGTTTTCTTAAAGTAGATCTCGGTGAACTGGACTCATGGGCTAAAATGCGCAAATGCCGCTTTGTTTTTTTGGAGCAACCGTGGCTCGATGTTGTCATTGTGCGATATGAGCGGAACGCCCCCAAGCCGCCGTGATTGGCGGTGCGGTGGTCATGTGACGTCAGCCGTCCGCGGCTCTCAGTCCTATAACCTGAAACCTTCCCCGAATTCATTGTGACTGTTACAGTTTATGGTGCACTGGTGGTGTTGATAACCTTAGTTCTCCCTGCAAGAATTGTCCATAGGTCACGGGTGCTAGATGCTGGCGTCTGACAGCTTTAAGCCATCTGCTCTTTAGTTGGTGTTAGTAGGGTATCATTGCTGAGACTGATGCCTTTTGTCTCTTTCCATGTCGAATCTTGACCTGCTTTGGACCAAGCTTCAGATCAAATTTGTATTCAAACCCTTGTCAGGGTTTGTCACTTAAAGGAATCTGAGACTGCTGTACGTTTGTTTATTTTCATAGAAATAAAACCTGTTTGTACACTCAACTGACAGTCATTGTGCTCTGGAGTTATTGGTTTGTCTTCTATATATTGTTATTGTTTTGAGTCGCCGTCGCATCCTGAATGGCCATTAAATAGACTTATTTTTCTTGACAGCCCATAGTCCTTAACCATGTGTCGAGTTTCATTTTTTTCCTCACCGGTTTCGGCAGTCAGAGGCCCCAGTGCTGCCGTTTATTGCGACGCCACGTTAATTGGGCTGACCTCGAAGGTCAGACAAAGGAAAATGAACAGAGCTCCGGAAGAAGAAGAAAGACTTTTCCCTTTCTGAAATTACCATCTGGGCCTTTCTCCTGGCTCTGAATGGGGAGCAAAACACCCAAATTAAAATTTGGTGGAGGATGCACAGCTTTGCTGGATTGTGCTTTATTGATTTAAAACCATTACAGCAGAGTTTGGCCTGAAACACATTTGATCTTTTATATTTCCTTTTGTGTTTAAAACCATTGAAACTGGAGATGAGGAGGAAAGGCGGGAAGATGAGCTGAGGGCCTGGAGCCTTTGGGGGCTCAGTGCAGACGATCAGGCCCGGGGGAGTGTGACCAGGAGGTGTCAGCGATTCAGCAGCAGAGACGCGGTGGATCCGGAGGAAATGCGCTTCTGCCCCACGCTGCTGTCGGACCAGGCGGCCAGAAGTATTAAAACAACTTTGTGATTCTGTTCTGAGCTTTTGGTTTTGATGCCTGTATCCAGGACACTCGAAAGGGCCTCAATGATTATAGCCATAGCATATCGTTATATAGTAATACTGCATCAGTCTAGAGAAATCCCGCATCATACATCTACAGTAATACATCTGCAGTAATATTGTATTATACACTCTGGAGTAATACCATACCACTGTACTGTAACATCATCAGTCTACAGTAATACTGAATCACAGACTCTACAGGAATACTCTACCATATCAGTCTACAGTATCATACACTCTACAGTAATATAACATTTCACAGTAATACTGTATCATACACTCTACTGCAATACCATGTCAGTCTATGGTAATACTGTATCACATACTCTACAGGAATACCATATCAGTCTACAGTAAGACTGCAGCATATACTCTACACAAATACTGTATCAGTCTACATTCATACTGTATCACATACTCTACAGGAATACTATTTGTCTACAGTAATACTGTATCACTCTACAGTAATATTGTATCAGTCTATGGTAATACAGTAAAATATACTCTACAGTAATGCTTTTTATAGAGTCTCAGTCACAGAGTACTAAAATGATTGGTTGAAACTAAATCTTGGACTGGACTTTTACATTCTTGATCTGAACTACCCAACATCCAGCGGCAGGCAGGGTTCCAGTAATACTCCACCCACTAATTAGTGAAGCTAAGTTTGTTAGCAGATTAGCATTTCCACTTTGAAAACCATTAGCGGACCAATTAGCCTCTAAATTTAGTTCCGCTAACTGTAAATCCACTAACATACAATATACAGTCTACAGTAATATCACATCATACATCCCCCCCCCGACACAGTCTGCAACCACAAGGAATCCAAGGAACGCCATGCAAAAAGTGTTAAACTTTGTTGCGATTTACATCATTTTATTCATTTGTACATTGAGTCATATGCTTAATTACAACACATTCGATGTTAAAATGTCACAGTTCTGCCCTTCACATGATCAAACTATAGAGTTACTGTTAGGAAAGTTCTGCACTTTTCAAACCTAGAGCGAGATCAGAACATTGCGATAAAAAGCCCATGTAGCCTCTCATTGCATGAGCTGTCAGTATTAATTTCTCACAGCACATTAATTTATTCCTTTTCAACGTATTACCTCTCCTGTTATAACAGAACATTTTTATATTTAGAAAAAAAGTGAAATAATCTGAATGTAGCAAGGGAGGGAAACAAACCAGTTTTAACGGCACATTTCCACAAGACCAAGCAGGATGATGGAGGACAGAATGAGTCACAGACACCCACAGAGCAGAATGACTCGTGACGCATCTCAATCAGAAAGCACGACCCCCCCATGCGACTGTCCTTCTCTCAGAGTGACCGAGTCACTCTCTGTTAGCGTGTGCTTGTGCATATGTGTGCATGTCTGACGGGGACTGCGCACACCCCCTTTCACTCATCTCTCCCGGGAAACATCACAATGCCCAAACTGCTCACTGGTTTGTCCTTCATCTCTCGGCCAGTATTCTCGAAGCTGAAGATGATTATGAACACGATTAGGCATTTTGCACTGTCTTTTAATTGCACAGTTGAGCACGACCTCACAACAGACTCGGTACGAAGACCTGATTCGCAAGATTTACGACCTGGGTCTACCTAGTCCCAGAGAATATCAGCGTCCCTGGCGATGGCGGGGTCTGCACATTAATCGGGGTTTTTGGTTTAATTTGTTTGGCAAAGAGTGTTCAAGCGCAAACTGACTGACACGTGCAGGGCCAGTGGAACCCTGGGTGGCCAGGCTTTCTTCTCTGTGCTCACCTCCCAGAAGATGACACCCTAGGTGGCTGTCGATTGGACCTAAAGGGGTGACTGCCACAGTTTTTTCTGTCTATATCCATGGACACCGGGCCCCGGTGCCGCCTCCCTCCCACTGCAGGCCTGCCCCTCAGTGTCGACTCTCCAGCTAAAACAAGGGCTTCCTGTCTCCCTCCCGCTTATACACCTCAAGTCCGCCCGTGACTGCGCTCCCCCGCCAGCCGCCACCTTTAACCTCGATATGCTCACAGATGCGTGGGCCGTGCCCTGCTCTTCCCCACACCGGGGCACATCCTGCGCCTGCAGAGCCCCGCTGAAGCCGCCTTCTGTGATCGCCGCGGTCGCCCATGACAGCCGCTCTACGATTCCTTCCCCGATCCTCTAAATGGACGACAATGGTGATGCTGGCATTGTCTAGCCTTCTACACCGAAAGAAGTTTCTTTAAGCATTTAATCCAATTAGAAACGCCATCGCGGAGCTCTGGAAAGCATACTTCTATACATAACTAAGCCTTTCTGCTCATAAAGTAGGTACATTTTGCATAGTGTGTTTTCTTTGTAGCTGGTCTTTAGATCGTTATATAAGAGTTCAGTCACAATATCTTATTCCTCGTATTTTAAAGTGACTTTACAATACTACAGCTGAGGATTATTTTTCACTGAAAATGATGATCTTACCTACCAGTTCCTACGCACGGCTTTTCCTAATTGCTCTGATATTACGCTTGCATTGGATGCAACTGCTGACTTTGTCTTCTGTGCAAGTGCCCCTGATCTGCTGCTGTTACTACACAGTTACACATACTACACAGTTACACAAACCTTCCAAGGAAAAGCGTCACCCGTCTGTCATCCCTGATGACCTTTTTTTCTTCAGCTCCAAAAAAACAATTATGCTGACAATTAAAATGCTTTCAGACTTACAGTAATTTCTTTAAATTATCATGTAAAAACACCGGAATAATAGAAACGTAGGAGAAAGTGCTCAGTACTAAAATCACGTGAAACACTTAAATAAACAATAATAAGAAATGAGTAAGAAACTAACAAATTCTTAAAAGGTCAAATATGCATTACTACCTTCAAAGTTATTAACTTAACAGTGTTCAAGTTAAGTGTAATAAGTTCAGTGAGTCAGAAATTGATAAAAAAAAAAAAAATGCAGTTATAAGTTAAAAAAACAGTGCCCCAAAGCAAATTCTAACGTGTTTGGTGTCAAAATATGGCATCTGTGGCTAAATTTAGCACTTTTGGTGACTTAAAAGACCAAATAGTCAGACAGGAGAGTAGAATTTCATGTTGTGAGGAGGCGACTGAATTGCTCTCCAGACCGAGGGGGAGACAGGGAGGAGCCTCCTGGTGAAACTCGATGGCGGCGTCCCTCACGTCAGCTTATTTGGTCACTGTGCACAGACACGATAGCAGAACTGAAACATGAGGCCGCGAACGAGAAGGAGGAGTGAACATGGCACTCAGTCTCTCTGGCTTGGGGGTGGAGTCCGCTTGGGGGGCGGGGTCGGGGTCGATGTGGGCGGGGCCGACGTGGGCGTGGTCTCAGATACACGCCCTCTTGGCGTGCAGCATCTCGATGAGCAGGTTGTTGCAGGGAACCTCGCCGCTCAGGTGCTTGTAGCACAGGTAGTCCTCGGCCTGCACGCTGAGAGCACGCAGCTCGGGCAGACGCAGCAGCAGCTGGCCAAACTTATCCAACTGCGGGTAGCTGCAGACCGTGTATTCCAGCAGCGCCGTGTTCACCTGCTCCTGAACGCTCTCCACAAACTGCTGGTTCTCCAGAAGCTTCACGTCTGGAGTGGGGGGGGGGGGGGGGGGGGGGGGGGAGGGGGGGGGGAAGGGGGGGGTGTGGTGGGGGGGGGGCTTTGGGGGAGAGGGGAGCGCTCTTTTCTT
>JAABNY020000047.1:118218-130295 GCA_015164015.2 Brevimyrus niger
CTCCTTTTTGTTCTCCAGGGAGCTTGGTTGAGGGATGTGGAGCACCGTAAGGGGGAAAACCCACCCCCACCCAAGCAAAACCGGGAGGGGGGGGGGGGGGGGGGGGGGGTTGTTAAATGAGAGGAGGACCCAGCCCTGATCCTTGAGGGTGAAGGTCATGTCAGATCAGGAGAACATGATTTAATCTGCACTCCACTGACACCTGAAACGCCAGGTCAGCTGACCCATTATCCAATTCACTGCTTCAGTAAAGCAAATAAGAGGCGAGGTTGGGAGAGGGAACCTCATGCGGAGCACCAGGCTTTGGGAACCTCATGCGGAGCACCAGGCTTTGGGAACATGTGGAGCGCCAGGCTTTGGGAACATGTGGAGCACCAGGCTTTGGGAACATGTGGAGCGCCTGGTGCCAGGTTAAAGCACCTGCCAGAGCATGCTAACGCTTTAGCTATGTTTGTGAAGAGCCATGTTACCCCCCCAACCCCAGCTACAAACAAAAAGTGTAAAACAGCTGCCTAGCCTTTGGACACCCTGGTTAGTACTGATAGGGGGCGTGCCATGGCTGCTCTGAGGGGTCCGCACGCGCACCGGGCTTCACTCTCAGGGCAGCAGACACAAAACCGTGACCCCACAAGGGAGACGGGCCAATTTGCCACTGACTGTCGACTCTTTTTTTTTTGTGTGGTTTTCTGAAGACCCAGATAGGAACTTCTCCAGAAAATATTCATATTCTCTGCTTAAAACAATGTGTGCAAATGGTAACCCTTGAAAACGAGGATTTAAAAAAAGGGGGGTCTCTCATGTACACATGGTCGATTTATAGAGAAAAGGTGTATGATGAGAATATCATTAATTTTTAATTCTTAGAACAGAGCTTACGTGGCTGATTTGGCCTTAGAATCACTTCACAAACACTCTGCTGTAAAAAGATATAATTAATTGATATAAACTGCTACTAAGCACTGAACTTCGTATAAGGGAATGGAGGGCCATACACGTTTCTTCACCAAATAAAAATCATCCATAATTACAGATGGGAATCTGTTTGCTAACCTTCAGACAGTATTATCATCAGAATCATTCTCACATTCTGTGAAAATAAGGTATACTAGATTTCATTACCATATTTTAAAAATCAGTCAGCAGGGCTGTGTTAAGTACATGACCACCCTCACACCCCAAACACACACTTCCTTTAAAGATCAACGACAAACGTGTCGGACCCAATTACTTGTACTGAAGACGCTGTCTGACCTCCTGCTGCCCGCGTCCTGCCACGCAGAACTTCTCGCTCATGTTAACCTCACGCTGACGGCGGCGAGAGCACGTAGCCGGGACTGTGGCCGGCCAGGGGGGTTAATCACCTCACACCCTCACGCTGGCTGCACCCTTCAGTACCTTATGCTCTGTGTCAGCATTCACTCTTCATGCAAGCGCCACTATCCGGGACAGTGACGTAATAACACGACCTCTGACCTTTGACCCAAAGGAATGAAAAGAAACTGCCCGGGGGTTTATGGGAAATATGGCCTGATACATATATATATATATATACTGCATATGAAATAATCCGGACCCCACCCCCACCGCCACCACGTTCAGTTCTCTGCTACGTTTCCAGGTCGAGCCTAGATGTCCCACCACTTATTTTCAGAAACTGGGTGTGAATACGGCCGTTACGATATCTTGCCCAGTAACAGAGCAGCTGGTGTCGCAGTGCCTCGGCTACCTTGAGCTCCTTGAAGAAGACACAGCCGCGGGCCCACTCCACGATGGAGAAGAGCGTCTGGTCGGCCATGCGGCACATCAGCCCGAACGTGCTCAGCTTCTCGTGTTTGCCGCGGCCGCTCTGCTCCTGCTGCAGGTACGTCATGATCTTGCTCTGCACCTGCAGCTCATCCGGCTCGCAGCGCAGCAGGTCCAGGACCAGCTGGGGGATGCAGGGTGGCTGCGGGGATCCCGAGGGGTACACCTCTGGGTACGGGTAGCCCACCAGAGACTCGGGGGAGCTCGTGTAGTGGTCGGGGAACTCGGACTTGATGGCCCGGCTGGAGAAGGAGCTGTACTGGTACTGGACAGGAATCGGGCCGTGGCTCTGCATGGTCATACCCAAGGGAGGAGGGGGTCCGTATGGGCTGCGGTCGTAGTCTGTGGGCACCATTGGGGCCTGGGGGCCGGGCAGCATGGCCTTTGAGACGGGGTGGGGTCCCGGCAGACCAGCCGTGAAGCCGAAGTCAGTCTGCGCCGGGGACATCAGGGGGGGCGTGGACTCCAGCTTGAAGCCGTTGGCCCGGATTAGCGCTTTCTTCTGCTGCTTCAGGGCCCGGTCGCGCTTGTACATCGGGCCGAACTTGTTCCTGCCCCCTCTCATCCTGTCGGCCCGGACAGCTGACGGAAGGAAAGGCAAGCAAGGTCACATGGCCACGCAGCTCTCACTTTTAATTGGCTGCCAGCGAAAGCAAGAGCTCGAAATAGACAGCGGTAGTTATTCATCAGGGAAGGAGTGTGGGGCGACATCACCCAAGGATCTGTTACAAAACAACATTTCGGAGTTTCTTTCCAAAGATAATAAAACTGCAAAAAGAAGGAGAAAAAACAGACTAACTACTCTTAGCACATGTAGCCTTTCCATTTCTCCTCTTTCGTTTTTGAATAAGAATAAAAACAGTAAAGCTATCATTAAACTGTTTTTTTCACTGGTCTCCAGAAGGCCTCCCCCTCTTTCATCTTGTTATCCGTTCAGTCCGGCCAAAGCGAGATTCCCAGAGTTTTATCAGCCTGTTAAGAATGCGTCGCTGCTCCGCGGAAGCAGGTGCTTTTCTGCATCTCAGACAGGGAAATGCATACATTATTTTTGCTCGTGTATTTCCCAAATTTAACGGGGACACATGCGCAGCTAAAGTTTCCCTGCTTGTGGCCTTTTCCTTACACAATGCAACGGGCTGTTCTTTTTGAGTTCGTTCCACCATCGTATCGATGTAGTAAATTTTATTAAAATATTACGTTAAATATGCACTATTAGTAAATGTAATGTGCCATCATACGTAGGTGCCCGAATCATACCTACAACAAATAATTCTAGTGAAGCACGTCGTAGACAAATATCCCCAGAATTCCCCACATGATTCCCCACGTACGCATGAGGTTACAGAAAGCGTAACATTAGCATTATACCATTAATATTCTAAACAAACTGAATCGCCCACAATGTGAAATAACCAATCCTACTGGAATCTACAGTCCAGAATTAGTGTTGAAATGTTTTCGGGCTTTTTTTCCGTAAAAACTGCCGGGCGATAATTAACTGGAACGACATTACAGTCCTTAAATATGCAGAAACACGTCACCTGTTTTGTCATATAAACACTGTATAGAATTGCTTTAATTTCTTCAAACCATCGATTTCTTTATCTAATAGGTCTGCTATAATTTTGTTTAAAAAAAAAAAAAAATCGACATTGACATCGGAAGAATTTATTTACCTTCTAACCTCATTCCGACGTTAAGGCATTTCTGGAATCGACAGAAAGGACATCTCTTCCTTTGCGTTTTGTCAATTTTACAGTCCTGGTTTTCCGCGCAAGTGTACCTCTTATTATTTTGAACAGTCCTCTTGAAAAAACCCTGAACAGAAAA
The DNA here is from genome assembly GCA_015164015.2 of Brevimyrus niger. NCBI lineage: Eukaryota > Metazoa > Chordata > Actinopteri > Osteoglossiformes > Mormyridae > Brevimyrus > Brevimyrus niger. The sequence goes on from JAABNY020000047.1 coordinate 121,852, forward strand.
AAAATTAAAAACAGGAATATTATTTAGACGGCAATAGCAACAACATTAATAATAATAATAATAATATAATAATAATAATATTAATAATAATGTTGTCATGCAAGAGCGTATCGTTTTTCTGTCTTCGAATACCTTACAACTTTCGCAAGTGAGCAGTCCGTAATGGTATCCGGAGACCTTATCTCCACACACGGGACACAATTCCTCCAAATCTTCATCATACGTGTAATCCATTACCCTCAAAGAAAATCCTAGCAGAACAGATAGACAGTGATTTACTAAAAACAAAGACTACCAATACCTTCAGTTCATTTAGGGACACGTCTATCAAACCGCTATATTTATTTAGACGTACATGCGCAATTGATTGATAGGTATATACATTATAACATATTGTCAAGACACAACATCGGATCAATTCTTGCAGAAAATTTGGTTTTATTTTATGAAGGAACAAAATAGGTTTACTACAAATATTAACTGTGAAGGAAAACAGCTGTCTCAGTTCGTCAGATTAACAATACACAGATATTCATCCAACTTAAATCGAGGTGGAATTTAAAATAAACAGTAGAAAGTACAAGAACTACAAGTCTTACTTAAGCAAGATTTGTAAAAACAAAATATCTGTAGATAAATTATAGGCCTACTTACATAAATTAAAACATAAACTAAACATAAATTAAAACATAATTTCAAAATAATATTTTACATGGAAAAATACCATATAAAAAAGGAAATAATAGCTGCCGAGGTTTTAAAATTAAATGTAATTAAATTGTTTCGGTTAATTCGGTTATACGTTTACAAAATTATATTACGCAATTACTAATTGCACAAAAACATGGGATATTAATATCTATGCGATTTTCTATTCGAAAGATTTTCCTACCGTGTAAAATAACTGCCTATGTAGATAAATAGCATTTGATGTGCAAAAGAATGAAATGCGTAGTATTTTCTATTAATTTTGAAAATATGGCTAAATTTGCATAATGCATTTATTATATTTATAAGTCTAGACAGTAGAAAATAACAGGTAACAATATGTTAACAAGGTGGAAAATCGTTACCTTAATGGTCGCCCGCGCTGTGTTCTTGGATAAAACACGGATAATTCCCTAAGTATGGATACGCATGAAAGGGAAGATAGTCAGAATGCGCGACGTCCAATGACGCGCTGGACGCTATTGGCATAAGCGGAAGCCGCGCTCCTGCTTACGCTTTAATACGGCCCATGTGAGCGCCCGCGAACGCATGCGGCACCGACGCCTTTCACCGGGGAGGGGGGGGAAAAAGACCCTTCCTACTGGGAGAAACGCCAATGAGAGACGGATGAGATCCCCTATGTGAGAAAGTCTGCTCACTTCAGAGCACAGGAGCGTAGGAAACGCGGGGAAAGAAACAACCCACGTAATGGCGGAATCCCAGAAACATACCTACATGCAACACTTAGAAATGAAAACACAGTAATGGATAACACAGTATCCATTATTCTTCGTTCTGCTAGACTCGGTGCTAATTTTTATTATTATCACTTTGGTAGTAGAAGCATTAGATGTTGCTATTATTTTTTTTGGCTCTAAACACATATTCATGTTTTATTTTTTTGGAACAGGAATATAAAATCGACAGCGCGCTCACCGGAAAACTTTACAGAAGTTTATAACAAGTGTCAAGGTTGTGTTTTGCATATAATGTGGATATGTAAATCACACTTCATCAAGAACTGCATTCCTATCTATCTATCTATCTATCTATCTATCTATCTATCTATCTATCTATCTATCTATCTATCTATCTATCTATCTATCGTTTTTAAATAGGAAATTCCAATTAGCACACCCGCAGTATTTAAATATCGCCTGTGTAATAGACATTGTAAACATTATTCAATATCAAGGAAGATAAAATCGAAACGTAAAAACCCAATCGGGCGCCATGTGTGGAAGCCGCTACAGAACAAGCCAATGCGAAGGGCGATCTTAAAAGGTTCCAGCCCGGTTCGCGGCGAAGGCCGCGACCGCCGCTAATAGCGGCGTATCTCGTCGCAATGACAGCAGATCGCATTAATTGGTCGAAATATTTATATTCGCATTGTTCATTTGTGTAATTATCGAAATCTGTAGCACTATAAACGAATTTTTTTTTTATTATTACAAAGAATCCTTACAGGAAATCTCCTGACATATTTAAATGTTGTTTATAAGATGTCACGTATAAAAAATAAATCATCGCTCATATAGGCCTATAAACTAAAATAAATGTCATGTAGTATAATTTATAATTTAAAACGAATGCAGCTCAGCGCTTTTTGAAATAACATTATGTGCCGCTTCTTTTATTATTATGACTGTTTTCGTCATTAGGAAGGTACAGAAATTCAGGGTGCTGTTCATTGTTGTAGCCTAAACCTTACCGTTCATTTCAAGCATAAATTCAAAATTCTTCCATTTTACAAAGGAAATTACTAGGGGGACTATTAGGAAATTACTAGGGGGTCTAAATTCTTTAGACGCTAATCACTATTACAAGTATCGAAAAGTAATGTAAAACAGCCCAATGGAAACATTTAAAGCCAAACAATTTTTCTTGTCAACCGAACGGATATTTGACCGACATGTATTAAATTGAATAACAAAATGTTGCCTAAGACGAGAATACTAAAATGCGCACAAACCGGTGTGTGACAGGATCAGATTTATATTTTTTGTTTTTTGTAATGTAGTTCTTATATTATCTGAAACCATTCATCACCAATCAGCAAGAATAAAATGAAGTAGTAGTACGTCGTAGTACGAAACAATGAAACAATGTACAATACTTCATTATTCAGTAAATAGGCTGCGACTTATAGTATGGCCTAATTATGTTATTTCGCTAAAAATGTTTAATTCAGTTCAACACTGTCAAAGTGCATTTTAAGGTTTTGCGCGGTGATTATTAGCCTAGTTGATACCCTTAAAGGTTAATGTTTTATGTACATAATAAGTTCATAAAAAAAAATATATATATATATATAAGCATAACTGGAAAATAAACTTTTAACGTGTCCTGCTAATTATAATAATCGCCACTCGAGTAGCAGCTGTCAGCGCATCACTGTATACATACAGAGAACAATTTAAATTTTAGGAACGAACAATTAACTCGGTTAAGTATAAAGCTTGCTTTATTGGTTTATTCTTTAAGTTAGACATGTCGTGATTTAGGTTTTGTTTCAAAAGTATTTGAATGGTTGAATTATATGCCATGTTGCGTCTCAAGTTTATAAACATATTTTTTGTCCGATTTTTTACCACACAGAGAATGAATAAAAGAAAATAGCACAGAAACCTCAGTATACAAGAAATCACGCTACATACCTTTGACTTCGTCGTGTTGCGTCAGGCTGGATTCGGAAGAGGCCGCAGCAAAGGACATTATAAAATACGTCCCTCCAGGTTTTCGGACACCTCGTGCCAATCTCGACAGGGCCAATTATTTTTATTACCGTTGTTTTAAATTAAATATATATATATGTATGCAGGGGATGTAAGCAATTATAAGTACCAGGGAAGAAAGCGCGCCGCTGAGACCCAGATGTCTCCGCTGACCGCTGGGAAGCTCCTTACTCCCTTTTTCTCTTAACTAAGCGTGTGGTCGCAGAAGTTCTGATTGGACATCGAGCTCATGTGATGAGGCCGTCGCTCAGTTCACTTCTTAGAGAACAGAAAAGTGCTCTGGATGAGAAATTCTATTTACGTCTTATTATGGAGAAGTTATCGATCGCTTCGCGTTTTAACCCTCATGTCTAATTATTAAGTGTACGTTTCACCACACGCAAATCAATTGATATTGCCGTGTTTCGCTGGCGCAAATCTTTTACAGAAACGCGGCGACACCTGTGTATATAATATTGCAGCCCACAATTCTGCTCACGCTTAAGAATAGACTGAAGTCTTGACTGTTGTGGAATTTTTGAAGTAAAATAGCCGAATTAATATTTCAACATAACTATTTTGTCAGCTGTAAGAAACGTATTGAACCGATCACAGCTCTCTAAAGATTTAAGAATTTCTCCATTTCTGGAAAAAAAACTGTTATAATATTTCGCCCTAGGTATGATTCAGATAATCAAGTGAATAATTGAAATATGTACAGAAATAAATAGGCCTACAGTGATATGAATGATGCGAAACCGTTAACTTCTACATCTGCGATGAATACAGATTTAAAACTATGTAACTGCAAAGAAACGGTGCCTTTGAGAGGAATCGTTACCCTGATTTCCCATCATGCACCAGCATCGTTTTATTTTGTATTGGACACCTAGTTAACGATTTTGTGTGTAGATGTAGTTTTATCCACATCCCTTTAATTCGAATGAACCAAACGGGTACAAAATGTCGATTCAAATGTCATACATTAATAACCAGAAAGGTCGTATACCCTTTTAAGAAAAACAATGAGCTGGTATTTTTGCGTCCCCTTTTAAATTTGATTTTCCGACAACCATATACGTTCCGACATACGTTCAAGAAATTGCAATTCTTATATTTGACAGTTTATTCTGAACACTGACTAAATAATACATTGACAAACCAAAATAATGAAGCTGATTTGAAAAAAAAAATCCAATTAATTCACATAGCTATTGTAATGATGATGATGGTACAAGCAAAACGGGAATACATGAATTCCAGAGCGGTCAAAAATATTTACAAAAGCTAAAGAACCGACTTAGTGTTCTTACAGCACATTTAATTAGCAGATAAGCTGAAAAAAATCTATATAGTGAGATCTGTTTTGGGGAAGTTTGGTTTAAAAGCAGAGATGAACAGCCGAAATTACAGGAGGCCTGCACTGCTGTTTGCATTTCACACAGATTCAGTCAACAGCAGGACTGAATGACGGTGATTATACATCATGTTTAATAACTGAAAACGAGGGAGCTGACCGAGGCCCCGGTGCGTGAATGTTTCCACGTTGATTATAGTGCATATTGTTTACAGGTGAAACGACGATTGTTCGAAATTATTATTACAATTAGGCAATTGGGAACCTATTCGGCGTAAGAACCTGCACAGCTCTGTACTGACGTATGGATGACCGATAAATTAATGAGAAATTGTTACGGTCCAATGCCGGGGGCTGCCCTACCCTGTTTTCATTATCTCCCGAAGAACCCGCCGGTCAGTATGGAATGACTCACGCCTGGGAAAAATAACTTTACTTTCCTACGCATGGATCATGCACCAGAAGATAACAGTAAAGATACTTTGACTTTCACTCTTTATTAAAGAAACATTAAAGAAAATGTGTGTCAAAGCGATATCATAGTCCGCCGAAAGTGTAAGCGGCGCTACATTAGATAGCTGAAATTGTCAACCAACAATTCTTCTCCTGCTGCCATTGACACTGACATCGGAATTTGATAATGCCAAGCGGGCCGCGCGGAGAAAAATCAAGGTGACGAAAGGAACTTGACACTGGGTGGGAGGGATGCAGAAAGCGCGCCGCACAGAGGCGCGCGTGAGTGACTATGCATCGGTGCCGACGACGCGCTAGCTGAAGAAAGTGCAGACTTGTGACAGGCTACGACAGTTCTTGCTTTCTGCCTGCAATGGTTTTCGGGAATATCATAGACGTCAAACTCATTTCCTAGTCACAGCATGCACGATGCTTGTTTTGAGGTCAGGTGTTTGAATAGAATCTACATATATGCGTAGATTCCCAGCATGACTAACAAACTGGATAAATTTGGTTGATTCAATTAGGTGTTAGAGGGCCCGGAAACAAAATATGTACGAAAAAACGGTAAGATTGTCTGTAAATGTGTGCCTGTGGTGCTGTAGTACTGCATCAGGGTCGTACAGATAACAGCGGGGAATATTTGTTTCCTTTAATTCCTAGGTGTCGACATCATAGCATAAAAAACGCGTGTCTTTGGAAATCTCAGGGAAGCCCATTGCATACTCCGGCTCCCGCGAATGTCTTCGGTGGCCAGGATGAGGTGTTAGTACTCAACCAATCAGGAGTCAGGAGCCGCCGTAGTCACAGGAGACTTTACAATAGCCACAAGATACAACCAAGTCTGGACACCCTGCAGGAGGGGGTCTAATGCTGATTGTACATTCATACACTTTTCGTATCTCTTGTCAGCTCTTTGTCACAAGAGATGCCCTAAGCATAATCTCTTCCTCAACCAACTGCTACCATAATTTTGTTCCTTATGGGGTTTAGGTAAACCCCGCTCCTATGTGATGCGGCTGTCAGTCATTTCTTACGGTTTGATCCTGCCGGTGAACATAATTGTGATGAATCCATCTGTACAACATTTTACACACACACACACACACACACACACACACACAGTTATCAGTGGTATATATATCAGTGGAAACCGCTTATAGTAATCACAGTTATATTCATCAACCGCTTATGAGGAGCTTGGGACAGAATTATTCCTGTACAAATACTGTTTAAATTATTTGCTTACAGTAATCAAGTAGTCCACTTATAGTGTTCATTTAGGGTGTTTATAAACATGAAATCATAAAAAAAAAAATTGAAGTGTTAATTCTTTTTTCTTTTTTCTTTACTTTGATCCTCCTACTTTGCCTTGCATTAATCCGTCTGCTTCTGGCTAGCTACCTGAGACTAATGCTGCATGCACAGAATACATTATGGGGAAAAGAAACTCATTTTCCCAGATAGCACACATATGTTGAAATACCATTGATTCCGTATCAGACAAAAACGTTGGAACAACATTGATCTTCAATCTTCCACTTTATATCAACATTGAATCAAGGTTTTACCACCATCAATTTTTAAATATTGAAAATCTCACCAAAATCAATTCAGTTTCAATGTTGATAATTTAACACTGACCACAATTCAATGCATTGAACTGCAATTCAACATTGAAACAATAACATGGTGCTATCTGGGTTCCCTCAATGACAAATATAGACTCATCAAAGCTTAGGATAAACTGCCAAAAACGAGCCTCCTAGATGCAGCAGTGATGCAGCAATAAGCGCTTTGATACAATGTAACATTTTGAAAATCCGCTTTATAAATAAAATTGAACTGAATATTATTGTCAATATTGTACTGTATTCAAGCGTATTTGAAATATACACAATTCAGAAATTTATTTTGCGCAGTACTGTACATTAAAAGTGTTTCAAACAGCCATACTGTATTTTGAAAATGTCAATAAAATAAAGTACGTAGCTTTGCAGTCCATTTTATTACATTATATTCATATAGATGGTGATCTGCCTGATACATAATAGAAAATTGGTTATATTGATCGACTGGTTATAGCGATCAATTTCAGAGCTTACGTAATTCCATCACAGATGCTACAGTAGCCAGCTTGGATACATGGCTACAGACTAGGCTTCACACTACTTGTTTTATATGACATACAACATGACTACTAACATGGAGTGTGAATACATTCTTCTATGGTTACACTGTGCAACAGTTAGTGGCAAGCATTTTCTAGGTAAAGAATTACAATTTAGAGATCAATGGTCATTGTTGACACACCACAGCACAAGACAACGAAATGTGTCCTCTGCATTTAACCCATATGTGACATCATGACATAGCAGGGGGCAGCTAATTCAGTGCCTGGGGAGCAATGCATGGGGACGGTACCTTGCTGGTCCGGGGATTCGAACCTTTTGAATCTTTCAATTACAAGTGCGCTTCCCTAACCATTAAGATACCACCGCCCACAGTTACTGTCTACAGACAGAAATTACCTTCTCTCTAAAGGTTACATTCTATAAGGATTACGTTGTCTTCTGCAGGTTACATCTTTTCAGTATTGTCCTAAAGAATTATCACACAGAGTTATACAATATACCATATGGTATATACAATATACCATAGCCACAAGTAAAAAATTATATTGTTACTGCATGAAGAATGGCAAAAATGAATCCAGATGTAACCTTGATCCTATTAAATGGGAAAAGGGACGTGCGAAATGTGTCAGTATTATTTAAGATATAATAATTATTTCAAATAAAAAAGGCTCCTAAAGCTGCCCGGTTTAATCTATAAAGAAAACTTTTCTTTGCACAAGCATTAGCGGGAGTTTGGAATATTTAAGGAATATTTATAGTTGAGACATTGTGGCAATTCCAGAGGGACTAGATTAAATTCTTTAGACGCTTAGTTGAATTGTCATTGTGGAGCAGCTGACCTCCAGCCGTCTTGCAGCACCCTCTGCGTTGACTGAAGTCAACGCCATCATACTTCAGCTTGAAAAGATGCGGCCTGTTTTACCTTTCATCCAGAAATCACCGTTGTTTCGATGTTGTATTTTCCAGGAATGCATCGGTGCAGATGGTAGAGATGATTTAAGTTAACTGCTTGATCGTTAGCTAATCGATGGACCATGTATCTCTGAAAATTTCAACAGAAACTAACAGCAGTGA
>JAABNY020000048.1:0-10444 GCA_015164015.2 Brevimyrus niger
TCCTGTATTAAGGGCTGCCCTGTGTTCTGGGTGGTGTCCTGTATTAAGGGCTGCCCTGTGTTCTGGGTGGTGTCCTGTATTAAGGGCTGCCCTGTGTTCTGGATGGTGTCTAGTATTAATGGCTGCCCTGTGCTCTGGCTGGTATCCTGTATTAATGGCTGCCCTGTGCTCTGGCTGGTATCCTGTATTAAGGGCTGCCCTGTGTTCTGGGTGGTGTCCTGTATTAAGGGCTGCCCTGTGTTCTGGGTGGTGTCCTGTATTAAGGGCTGCCCTGTGTTCTGGGTGGTGTCCACCAGCTCCATTAGCCTGGAACGGGGCCACAAAGCTCATTCTATGTGTCAGAACTGTGATTTATGATCAGCTCCTCTCCTAGCACTAGAGGGCCTTGATGTGAAATCAGTTCAGATTTCTATTGTTTACATGCAAATGAGATGTTAATTAACTCCTTTTAAAAAGTCTGATTCAGTCCTGCATGCTCCCTTCGCTCCTCGGCCTTGAAATAAAGCCACGGAAGTGCATTGTGCCTCATGTGTAATAGTGAGGCCTGGTGCATAGAGGGACCATAGCTGCCCACTTTTGCAAAACCACTGCAGCTGTCATTCAGGAGCATGCAGGCCTGAGATGAGCTTCCATCCTGGAGATATGGCTCACATGCACTGCAGGAATAATGTTTGGCTCCCAACCTTTCAGAAAAAAAGAAATGTTTATCATGAATCTAATGGCATCATTTACACAGTGATATCTGAAATTTGCAAACTCATGCAGTGAGTTTTATGGGCATGAGGTGTTTTTGATGTGACCTTTGTCTCCATGGGGAGGATCATTTTGGCTGCCATTGAGTGTCACAAAGTACCCCCTTTCCTTGGGGGGAGCTGCCCGTGAGGCAGTGCCTGCCCTCCCCCCTCTTTTCTTCTCGTCCGTGATCAGGAAGCTGCAGTGATATATCAGGACATTTAGCAGGTTCCCACAGAGTTAGTTAGGGTTAGGGTTACATGGGTTACATGGGTTACACGCTAACTCCCCAAGGACAGCAGCCCAGAATGCCGTTTCTGGCAGGAAGCTAGGGCATGTCACCCAAACTGGACTACCAAGGCAGCTTGGTTGACATTTACCGCATAAGTTTTTGGTTTTTAGAGTGGGGGGACACTTTGTTGGCCAGGGAACTGTGGCTAAATAGGAGGAGTAGCTCCTAATCTTTACTGACGTCCCCCCATGTTCTTTCTCGGTCTCAGAGCTAAGGAGACACTCAACTTCCAAGCTTGTGCCCCACCCCCCCGGTTCCCACTCTACTGGGTGTCTATGCATCACTTAATGGGGGAAGGGGGCAGTGAGCACGAATACAGGGGGGTTAGGGAAGCACAGACAAATCAGTGCACTTTCACACCCCGCATCACTGCTGTGAGTGAATCGCTTGCTGTTTATCAATTCACATGCTAAATTTAGCATTTATTTTTTCCACACTGCTGACAGAGATTGGGGACCATTAAACTGATAAATCCACACTGCAAGCCTGTAGCGATGTCCGGGTAGATTTCTCATTCAGAATTCCCCTCCAGAGAGAAATCAAATGCTGGCTTTAAATTAAATAATTATCTCCATCCATCTTGCACCCCTCAATGTGTGCAAACAGCTGCCTCAAATCCTGCTCGCTTTTGTGTGCCTTATACCTGATGCTTTAGTTTATGTAGGAAGCTGAGTTTGAATCCTTCAAATTGTCAGTCATTCCCATGATACCACGAGTTCCAGTCATGCATTGGTTGGAAAGTCTTAATTGTGACCTGTTCTTGACCTTCTGCACGTATGTTACTATGCATAACTGACCTAATTGTGGATGTTCATCCAGCTCAGTGCTTTCTGTCACATATGTTCTGTGTGCCCTAACTGGTTCATTTCCTTCATCATCCCTGCAAACTGTCCAACCCAGTGATTTCTTACATTGCTTATATGTCTTTTGTGTTTTTCTTCTGTTTGTTCAGCAGAGCCAGGCTTACAGGAAGCGTGCGGCCATATGAGATATCCCCCCCCCCCACCCTTACCCTTACCCCCACACCACAGCAGTCCACACACTGGCACCTGGGAGATGGGTCAATGCCAGGGCTCATAACGGGATACAGCAAGCAGAACCATTACTCAACCTTCTGCCGATATCCCCACCACCCACTCGCCATGCTGCACTTGCCCCCAGGCCAGACCAGCAGAGAGACCGGCGCTTGTGTTGGATGGGGGAATGTCAAATAGCTAAAGCTGCATTGTCTGCTGAAGTTTCAGGTTAAAAGTAACTCCATGCAGCCTATGATTATACTTCGGGTCCAAACCCAGTTACAGGCCAGAGGAATGCTGCTGATTTCTCTATGTGTAGAAGGAATCCAGTCTTTCTCCACAGGTAAAAACTCATAAGCATTATGCATCTGTCTTTGACCAATTTAAGAGCAAATTTCCAAGATGCACAGAGAAAGTTTCTGCAGAGTTCTGGAAATTAAAGAAAAGTTCTTCGTTAGATTACAGGCAGAGTGTGTGTAGGTTCCCAGCACTGTGACACATGATGAGGAAGCCTATAGGTCACTGGCAGTTTTATCTCACATACAACAACAGATAGACTGAAGAAGTCTGGAAATTTTGGAAGTTTGCAGTTCAATTACACAGTGATTTTCATAGATCAAACAATGTTCCATGTTATTCTGTTCACTATAAATCATATTAAGGACGATGTGCCTCTTTAAAGCCACATCTAGCTTGTGATTATGTTAATTCAGATCATCTCTAGGTATCAGCTTGCTGGGCTTGCGGTTAGCACTGTTCAGCTCTGCCCCATGTGGAGTTTGCATGTTCTGCCCAGGTTGTGTGGATCTCCTCTAGGTACTCTGGGTCTGTCTTGCAGTCCAAAGACATGAATTGATTAATTAAAATATGTAGGCATCAGCCTATAGTTTATCTATAATATCTGTGCTTGGAGGCCCCCTTCTGACTGGAAGAATGGTTTGAATATGGGTGGGATTTTTCTCTGTGCTATAAGTTTGTTTGCCATTTAAGTATGCAAAATAAAATCACACATTCAGGTCAGACAAAATCCCAGGTGTTGATGCATTTTTATTACATAAGAGCATAAGCAATTTACAAATGAGAGGAAGCCATTCAGCCCATCTAGCTCGTTTGGGCAGAACTCAACTAATAGCTCAGGGTTGTTAAAATCTTATCTAGTTCTGTTTTAATGGAACCCAAGTTTTTAGCTTGCAATACGCTAAGAAGAAGAATATTCCATACCCTAACTACACATTATGTAAAGAAGTGCTTTCTCAGATTCAGTTTAAAATGTTCCCCTGCTAATTTCTACCTATGGCCATAATTTATTGTATTTGAATTCATGTTGTCAAGTTATGGTAGGTTTCGACAGCTCAGCTCTTGCCCAACTTGAAATCTTCTAGCAGCTCTGTGGGTGATGTAGTTAGTGTCTGATGCCAAGTCTATGAGAGTCCCAACTTTCTGTCCTGCATTGGCAGTTACCTTCAGCAGCATTATAATGACTGGTGGCTCTTGCAATGCACTTGACTCCATCACACCAAGATGATTCTTGTCAGCAGAGTATGTTTTTACAGTGATGTTGGTAAAAGCTTTCCTGAACTTTTCATCAGGCTTCAGTTCTTTGAACTGCTTGCAGAAGAAGATCTTCTCTTGGTGCTTTTCATCCCTACGGACAACACATCAACCTCTCCTTGTGGATTATGTTGAAGCATATTTCTTCTCCAGATAAGCAGGCCTCTTGTCAGGCTTTTCACTCACTCCAAGCTGCTCTAGTTTTTCTAGGATTTCTTCTTATGTTTTCAGGGACCCAAGAAGACTATCAAAATGATTGTCTGGTGTGACCTTATTCGCTGGATTAACCAAGAGAAGACAATCTCTCTTCATATTGTCTGGTAACTTTCTATAGTTTTGATCACCAGAGGATTTTTGATAGATCATTCAGGGTCTTCTCTAGAGTTTGGATCAAGTCAATGACCTTCCTTGGCAGATTTGACTTTGGGGCAGGAACTTTTTCCAGATCCTCCATTATCACCAAGGCAATCATAGACCTGTTTCCATATCTGTTCTCAAGCACTCTGAACATGTCTTCAGTAGTACTGTAAGTAGACAACCGCAAGTCTGCATATTTTCTCATCAGTGCTGTCCAGAAACTGGAAATGTTTCACCTCAGCTGAGCCAGTCAGCTCCCCCTGCCTTTGCAGACTCCCCCCGTCTCTCTTCCTTTCGATGGAAGTCCCTTTTGATTCCAGTAAACTTGGGTAGGCTGGTTGGTTTTATTCTCAGGATTGGCTGTAGAGATTGCACAGTCATCTCTGGCCCTCCTCTTCTGCTTTCTTCTTCTGCAAGTCTTTGTGCTATGATGAATTTTACCGATCTGGCTTCAAGGCTGTTGCTGTCTACAAATCCTTCACTCTGCGGTCCAGACTTGCCTTTTGTGCTACTGGAATGCACATCTCCAAAACTGATGCCAGGCTTGTTATCGCTTCTTGTACCAGTCTCTTCACACCATCCAACCTTAGCTCATAGCCATCTCTATTTACAGCACAAACTGGTATTGCACAAATTCTGTCACAGGCTGTCTCTGCTTCTTGGATCTTCCCCATATCTAGACCAGAGGTTGGCCCGGACTTCTTTTTCTGACTTCTTCCAGCCTTGCATCACAATCCTCAACCGTTCTCTCCTGGTCCGCCTGCTGTTGTCTGTCCAGTTTAGCTTCTTCACCCTCTTTTGCACCAGCTTCAAGGTCTGCTAGTAGACCAGCCCTGTATTCGTCGTTTGTGTCACTGACATTTTTCGCTCGAAAAGTGAGCTTTCTGAACTCTTCTTGTAGTTCACTCTTGATCATGTTTCCTGAAGGCCCTGCTCAGGAAGTTGACTTGCTTGGTGAAGGCACTTCTAGCTAAGGTCCTTTATTGTTACAGCTGCTTCACTGTCTTTCCAAAAGCTTCCTCCGCCATTATTACTAGTCAATTCACCCTCTGCCACGACAGCTTTTCTTGCTTTAGGCCTTTAATCCTTGCGCTTCACTGCCATGTTGGTTATCAACGGTTAAGTTATGGTAGGTTTTGACAGCTCAGCTCTTCCCAAACTTGAAAACAGCCAGTCGAAGACTGAAGGACCCAAGGGACGACTCACTCAATTATTATCTTCTTTATTTAAAAGCAATATTAGGTCGATACCCAAATAGGTTGATAACCTTTAAAGATAAACATCAGAAACAAACAATAAACAAACACTTCTAAACAAAGCATTAATTAAACTAAACTAAACATCTAATTTTATTTATAAATCTCCCAGCCATCAGTATCACACAAAAGGCTAAAAGTTTATGAAAGTCTAAGAAGCCAAGTCCAGTAAAATTAGTAAAACACATCAATTAAGCTGACATAAGTACATGAGTCACACACCATATAATGCTGCTTCATTTAAAAGACCTATACTACGTATGCAAAGAGGAGATGCAATCTTACAAAGCTTCAAATGAGCTAAACTAATTATAGTTAAAAGAGCTACACTGATCATACAAAGTTTAAACTTAAATGATAGCTTCTTTTATTCCACTACCATAAACCATAGCTTCTTTTAAGACTTATGTTTATAAATGCTCATACCATGACACTTGTAAAGACCTCTCACAGTCCTGTACTTCACCTGTGCATTCCAAACTTAATGCATCTTAAAGTCTACATTTTAAATGTCCATCTCCCTACCAGTTGCATCTCCAGTGTCTTTGACCGTGAGCTTAGTGTTCCTTTGCTCATTGAGAGCCTAGTGAAGCCTCCTTCCAAACCTTTCGTTTATGGTGCACAGGTATATGGGTCCCCCCAGAAACACTGACTCAACTTTAGCTTTGACGATGAATACAGGTTGTTCTCTCTGCCCCCTACAGGTTATAAGGCTTAGAGCAACATGTTTGCATGTTGTATGAGTTTGACACAACACATATTAAAGTATTTGGTTGAACAGCAACCAGACCTGTTAGAATCTTATATACCTGAATCGTGTCCCCCCTTAGTCTCCTTTGCTCAACGTTGGACAGATTCAGCTCAGCTAACCTCTCCTCATAAGACATTCCTCTAAGACCAGGAATCATTTTTGCAGCCCTAAGCTGAACCCTTTCTAAGGCAGCCATGTTGTTTTTAAGGTATGGTGACCAAACCTGCACACAATATTCTAGGTGGGGTCTTACCAAGGAATTGTATAATCTTAGCATCAACTCCCTTGGCTTAAACTCCACACACCTCAAAATGTCACGTGTTAATGTCCAAATCACGCCTTACTAGAGTACAGCTCCACCTCTTTATATCAAAATCACACCTTACCAGAGCACAGATCCACCTCCTTCAACATGAAACTTGTCTTAATGTCCCAAAATGATTCAAAGTGAACAGATTAATAAAAGTAATCAGTTTTATACTAAAAATCATGTTTGATTCATCACCTTTAAGATTAATTTTTGTTAATGGCTCTGATCAAACAATTTATCAAGTAGACGTGATACTTATAATAAATTCATGTACTAATGTAGCCATACCTTCCAAGACAGGCTTTGCATTAATGGCTCCATAAGTTCGTAATGAGAGGTCATATTCAGTGTTCAGGTCTCTGGTTATCCTAGGTTTCTTTATGACTATCAGTGACAGTTCCCACACTCCACACTCTTCATCCGCTTGGGCAGCTGCAATCACTGCTGCCTGGGACCCATCAGCCTCCCATTGAGCATCACATGCCGACCTTTGAATAACCCACAGGAAGTAGATGGGCACTTCAGTGCCGTCACCATATGGGATGGTATGGAAATGAGGCCGGGCTGGGCCACACTACTGGCCAACTGAACCCCCCCTGCCCCCCCACCTCCCGGGTCCTTCACTGACAGCAGGTGAGTCCTCCTTCCCAAGGCCATGGAATTACCCTCCTGGAAACATGTTAAGAAAGTCAGGGGAGACAGCTGTCTCACTGCGTATCTGCATTTCCGTTCACAGTGGAGAGTTTCCGAAGCAAAGAAGCTTTAACCTTTTATTCAGCTAGATATCGACATTTACTCTGCCTGCCTATTAACTCCAGCTCCCGTTTCCCTGCTACACGTGGAATAACTTTCTTCCCCGAAAACCCAAACTATCTATTAAAAAGGACGGTCCCTGGATGGTACCACCTGAATCAATAACCTCACCTTGTCCACCAACCTTGTCCACCAACTTGGATGCTCTGCTCATTTCCGGTCACATGGCTGCCACAGGCAGACCTACAACGTGCGCATTGCCCTGGTGGAGATCCTGTTGTGTCTGTAATGGGTCACTAAGTGACCCGGTGCCCTGATCATAACCCGCCCCATGAGGAAATAGACAGGCGGGACAGTAAACAAACAGGTCGGGGGGGGGGGGGGTTGTTCATTTGGAAAGATCAGAGATTTGAGAAACTCACAATGTGAGGCTCTGTGTCTCATAAGCGGCCTTCGGACTTGTCTCCTCAAGACCTGGGGGTAACGGGCATGTCTGTTTCACTTTGCTGTGCATCCATTCCTCCTACAGAAGGCCCCAGGGATCCAGCTAGGGCAGGGTGGGAGGAGGTGGTCTCCTTAGAGGGGAACCATCGGCATGCATGAAGACACCTGTATCGGGGTGTTTTACTGAGACGTCTGAGTGCGTAATCAGTGATCCATGATTTATGAAGCAGGGCTCGAGATGGAAAAAGAACCCTAAATAAGTTAGAGTCAGGTACTAGGGAGACGCATGGCTCAGTGCGGGGCGGTAGAGCACCTTCTGCTCTGCACCTTCTGCTCTGCACCTTCTGCTCTGCTCTGCACACATGCTCCTACCTGGAGTTTCAACAGTAACTCATTCTTGGCATTATAAGTGAGGGTCTTTGCAATTTGTTAGAAAATAGTGCATCTCTGAGGAAATATAAGATGCATGCTCTCTGCCTTGTCTGTGCTTTAATAAAGTTGCATTATATCCCTTCTTTGTCGCTTTTCTTGGCAATAACGTTATTATTTAGAGATTGTGTGCTTTGCTAACCATTGCACAAACCCTTTGTGATACGGGGTGTACTTGCGGGACATCTGACCTTGGCTGGTGAGGTGGGAGCTAAGTAAATAGATTATTCCGGGGTTACCTTGACAACTGTATGCGCTGATTTTGGCAATCCCTAAGCCTGAAGGGAATGGAAAGGGCGGGCGTGAGAGAGCGAGGGGGGGAGCGAGGCCGAGGGAGCGAGAGAGGAAAAGAGAAGCTTGGAATTTCTCTGACTTCATATAAATCATTAACACAATGTTCCAGAAAGCTGTCGCCAAATTAGCGTGTAGGAAATTCATGACGATTTTTGTCTGTCTCATCTCCCTGCTCCCCTCTTGCTCTTACATTTCAGGCATATTTGCTTCCAACACAGCCGTCTCCAGCAGCAGAAGTGAGCAGCGTGCAGGACAAGTGGTGCTGGACCTTTTTATTCATCGATCGTCGGTGGCTCAAGACCGCAGCCATCCCTGCCGCCAGCTGTTGAATCCAACGTACGAGGCGTGCTGTTCTGTATTCGCTGCTCACTCCTCCTTTGTCTCCTCCTGAGTCGTTGGCTCAGCACTTCCACAGTCCAAAACCGCTCTATCTTAAGAAGTTATTCTCACCGAGATACTCTGTAAGCTTAGGATCGCTCAAAATATATAATTGGGAAATACTGAGTCATTATAGGTATCTTTAACAAAACACTCCAGTTCACAGTCCAACTGATCAGATGGATGCTAATCGTTTTGTTAAAGCTTGTTTTCCCAAATCCAAACAGAGGACATGTTTGAGAGTGTGACCTCAGCAGAGACACGGTTCAGAGCTGCATCTTGTTACTTTCCCAACAAGGGTGACATCATTGGATAAACATAATGTGGGTGAAATAACAGCCATTGAAACGAACTCCGTTTTGCCTCTGATGCTATGCTCTCTCTCTCTCTCTCTCTCTCTCCTCCTCCTCTCTCTCTCTCCTCCTCCTCTCTCTCTCTCTCTCTCTCTCTCACTGGTGCGTTTGTAAGTCTTTGTAGGTCTGTGGTTATGGCTTCCTAACCCTTTGAACTGTCAGTGAAGGAAAAAACAAAAGGGAGGATTTGGAGGAGTTTGTCTCTCAGTGTTTTTGATTTCATGGTGTATAAGTGTCAACAGGAACCAAACTTAAATGCACCCTCAGATTGCCTGTGCTGACCCGCCACCCTGCTAGTGAGACACCATTAACTCTCAATATCTCTCTGCACTGAAAAACATTCCTCTGATTTTCCCAAACAATACAACACCCCTGGCTAGCTCCCCCACCCTGGAAATTGATGGTATTGGGACCATTTTCTTACACAGTACAGACATTATATGCATATGTGTATGTGAATGTGTGTACACTCAACAACAAAATCACACCATGTTCGTAAGTGTGCATGTCTAAAAATAGGTACATGCTTTAGAGAAGTACAATTCTGTTCTGCTGTCAAAATGCAAATAGACACCTGGTGAGTTCAAAGCGTCCTCTGAATGCTGGTCACATGGGCAATCTAAGGCAGACCCATCCTGATGACCTGTAGCGCAAAATTAGTTACAGTCTTGTGTGACCACTGGTCTAGACTGCCGAGGCCCACTGCACCTCCCGCCCACTGAAAACAGCAGGCGGCCCACAAGTTGTAATTTATGGGTTCGGGTTACCGAGTTAAGGAGGTTCTGAAGGAGGGGCGGGTCCCTCCATCCCCAAGCAGCCAAGTAAGACAGAACTCTGAACCCAACACTAAAATTCTGCTTTAAGGAATCTTCCGTCTTTAATACATTTGTAAATATTAAGATTAAAATTGTCCTTCTTTCAGCTGCAGTTCCTGGCTTAATCTGAGATTTAAAAGTAATGAGGCTGTTATTTGGGGCTGATACTGAGTCCCTGTTCTGGATGGTTTTACCTCTAGGACATTCCGTAGTGCTGCCCCTTGCTGACATTTCGTGGCTGGTACAGTGTCAGAGAGGTGGCAGAGAATAGTGATCCCAGGCTGTGTGTATGTATGTATGTGTGTGTATGTATGTATGTATGTGTGTGTATGCATTTGTGTGTATGTATGTATGTATGTATGTATGTGTGTGTGTGTGTATGTATGTGTGCGTATGCATCTGTGTGTATGTATGTGTGTGTATGTATGTATGTATGTGTGAGTGTGTGTATGTATGTATGTGTGTGTATGTGTGTATGCATTTGTGTGTGTGTGTATGTAAGTGTGTGTGTATGTATGTGTGTGTATGTATGTGTGTGTGTATTTATGCGTGTGTATGTATGTATATGTGTGTATTTGTGTGTGTGTGTGAGTATGTATGTATGTGTGTGTATCTATGTGTGTATGTATGTATGTGTGTGTATTTATGCGTGTGTATGTGTGTATGTATATGTGTGTATTTGTGTGGGTGTGTGTATGTGTGTGTGTGTGTGT
>JAABNY020000048.1:16932-34426 GCA_015164015.2 Brevimyrus niger
GGGGGGCTAGTGGGGTGGGGGGGTGCAGGCAAGATGCTACGGGGAGAGGGAGAAAGGTTGGAGCGGCCTTGAACATGCACGGCCGGCCAGCTGTTCCTGGTTCCCTTTGAGAGGAGGTGCCCTCACTGACGGGGGAGGTGGGGGGGCTCACTGGCCCGATGCAGAGAGGGGTCAGCCAGAGGCGGGCAAGGACGTCCGGGGGATAGTGGACACGAGGAGGATGGGAGAAGGGACATCATCACTCAGAGACAAAAGGTCTTCACAAAGAAGTTAAGTTATTGGGTTTAAAAGTTTTAAAAATAGATTTTTCTGTGGTAATGCTGAAAACGTGTTTTTATTTTGCACTTTTTGGATGGATGATGGAAGGATGGAAGAAAAAAAGATGGATGGACTTTATTGATCCAAACATGGAAATTCTTTAATTGTTTTAATTCCAAAGTGAGCTGCCATTTGGAGAAGCCCCCGCCAGGCACGCCCCACCCTCACAGCCTTTGTGAAACCCTGCACTGCCTTGGAGATCAGATCCCAGGCAGATGGATTTAACCTGCTTTCCCCTAACCTCACACTAGTGGGCACTTTTCGGGATGCTGCTAGCACAGGCCGGCTTTGTGAGACCCTGGGGGAGCCCCCCCCCCCCCATCTGCTGGCCTGGCAGCTCCTCCCTCAGCATCCAGCTTAGAAGTGAGGATGCGTTTGCCGCTACAGTTCACACGTCCTATTCATCCTGGGCGACGTGTGATCCGGGCCATGCACATCACTCCGGCACATTACTCCACACGCTGTCAGCAGGCTCGCCCTTTCTGACTTTTTTCAGGACTCCAGGGTAATTCCCGCTGGTCTATGAGTCGCCATCGTCCAGGTGCCTGGAACACTCAAAGGCGGGAGTGACGGAAGTAGGAAATGAGAGGAAAGTGAGCCGGAGGTGCATTATGACGCACCTTTTAAACGCCTCTGTTTTTTCCTGTAGCTTCCCTTGATTTCATCGTTGGCCATGTGAATCAGACCCGTCTGCACTGGAGGATGAGTAGAGGAGGTGTCGAGGGAACAAGGGGGGGGGGGGGAACCACATTGGGAAACTGGGAAGTAAAATGAGAGGTGAAACGGAACAGACAAATGGGAATGAGTAAGAATGAGTGAGAGGTGGGGCATGAAATAAACAGAAATGGAAATGGGGGAGGGCAAGAGAGAGAGACTCATACAGACATTCTCTGCAGCCGCCTGATTAGGAAATAACAGTGTTGCCTAGGGACTGAAAACAAACAGGAGCGGCATGGAGTGAATATCAAGTTATTTTCTCCTCCTCTGACAAAAACAGCGAGTCTTTTAGGGCGGCCCCTGTCCTGTAGCTCAGCGGGCTGCTCTCTCCTTCACATGCCAGGCTCATCTTCTGTTTTGTTGCTACAATGTCTTTTTGGATTCTCACACACGTGTGTGTGTGTGTGCGTGTGTGTGTGTGTGTGTGTGTGTGTGTGTATACAAGCACACTTGGTGGATATTAGGGTCACGCATCAGCTTTTCGCAGGAATATCATAAAGTGTCTCTTGAGAGACTTACTCTATTGAATTTCAATTTCCTGACACACCAAGCTGAAGGTTGCCTTTAATGCACTGGCACAGGTTCCCAAACAGCAGAGGGCACATAAAGTACAGCTTTAGGAAGGCATGGCTGCGTGGAAACGGTACTACACCCCTCCAGTGGCTGCTTTGGGGAGGCTGGTTTCATTTTTTAAAATGCTACCAGGGAGTGATAAGGGGCGCAGGCTCAGGACATGGGCCCCCTTTAAACAGCCAACCCCCTGCCCCTCTACTCCATACATTCATTGTCTGAGCCTCGGCCCTGACTTACAGCTTGCAGTTTGAGGTGTTTTTTTTTACCAGGCCACTATTGGAAAGGCCACATAAATGTTTTTGAGCACTTTGGGTCCTTAAGGAACAACACCTGCCTGGCAATATGCAGCCCTCCCCGCCTTCATTGCCAGCAAATGCCAATGGCCTTCAACTGAGGTCATTTTTGACCGGTGAGGAATGAAAACGAAACACGGACTCTGGGCCTGGAGGTGCCTGTTTGTTTTTTTCTTTTTTTATAGAAGCAGAAAAACTCCTCCCCCCCTTCCCCTTACCCGACTAGTTGGCCGGAATTAGTAAAAAAATAAAATAAATAATGACTTGCAGAGTTTGAGTGGACGTGAGCTGTTAAAGCACTGAATGAAAGCCAATCCGCTTTCTATATATTTGTGTCATGACTCCTGAAAAAGGAATCATCTTGTGTACTTCTGCCTTGCCTGGGAGCACCAGCAGGGGATAGGGTTAGGGTTCGTTATTCACCCTAACCCTAACCCTCAGCCAGTAAGGTTGGGGAGGTACTTGTTTGTCAGGTCTTGGCCGGGCTGGTGGGGGAGAGACCTGCTTTACCCCACATGAGATCATTACGGCCAGCAGAGGCGTGCTGATGTGAAGGAGTTTGTGGACAGATGGAGAGGAGAGGTCGGCACTCCGGAATATTCTGGCATACTCCACCTGAGTGGATCAGAGGGCGCTGGCAAGGGAGAGGGGCTCCACAAGGCTGGTGTGGCATTCCGGGCGAGCGTGGATCAGACACCTCCAGAAGCCATTTCCGGCCACACCGTTCATAGTCCATGCGCAGTGGTGGTGCCGCATCGCAGGATCCACGTAGGGGGCGCTCTCCCCTCAGAGTGCGTGCTGGGTGTGTGCTCTGTGGTGAAGCTTGCAGATTAGCCCTCTTGCCTTGTATGGCTCTACACCCAAAACGAAGGCGCAGAAGATCGTTGTCACATTGCACCTGTTCAGAATGTTCTGGAGTGGGTTGGGTTAGGGTAGGGTGGGGTGGGGTGGGGGTACTTCCTGGGGTCCCAGTCTGCCTTGTCCCCTGCTGCCGCATCGTCCTGGTAATCATGTTGCATGTGACTTTTGGAGACTAGAGCAGCATGGATGTGGAGGCTGTAAGCTCCCCAGAGAGCTGGGAGGCCTTGTTACAGGCCCCAGGCTCCACATGCAGCTCTTGGCTCTATTCTAGTGTGTGTGTGTGTGTGTGTGTGTGTTTTTGTTATTGCTGTGACTTGAGGAGAAATGGCCTCCAAGTTATTGTCCTTGTTTCCAAAGATGATTTTGTGATGAATCTAGCCACCTTGTGCAGCTCATATTGTGGCTGCATGTAACGGTGTTTCTGGGAAAGTGACTCCATTCTGGCTGTAATGTGCTGCTCAGCCAGCAGGCTGATCGTTCCAGAAATGGGATTGTGATGAAACAAATTGCAATATCCCTTTTAGGCAGGAACAGGAAGCAGTGCCGGACCACCCAGGGCAGAGTGCGAAGCTGCATCTCCACCAGAGTGAGGGTGGGGGAGGGGGTCCCTGCTGATTAGAAATGGGCCACTGTGCCTTTAAGGCTGTCGATCGATGACTGTGATTGGTCCTGGAGGCTTCCAGCAAGCTCTGCATCCAGGAGGTGGCCACACACACCTGTGCCTGTGCACACACACACACTGACACGCACTCACATACGCACTTACATACACACTGACACTCACACACACACACTGACACGCACTCACATACGCACTTACATACACACTGACACTCACACACACACACTGACACATGCACATACGCACTCACATACACACTGCCACGCACTCACATACACACAGACACACTGACACGCACTCACATACACACACACAGACACACTGACACGCACTCACATACACACACACAGACACACTGACACGCACTCGCATACACACACACACACTGACACGCACACATACGCACTCACATACACACTGACGCACTCACACATACACACACTGACACACGCACATACGCACTCACATACACACTGGCACGCACTCATATACACACGCACATATGCACTCACACACACACTGACACACACACGGTCCAGCCGTTACATAGACCTGCTTAGGAGGGTGGGCTGGCCAGTCAGATAGGGATGGTGAGGGCAAGTGTGTGTCAGACAGGACCATATGTCAGCTGCCGGAGACACACACACACAGACACACACGCACACTGTGATCTATGGCTCAAGCCAGACCATGCTGGTTTAGCACAATGTAGAAGTACCCGGCATTCCTTGCACTGTTCAGTGTTCTGATTCCCATGGGCAGTTGTCGTAGTAACCTTGGCAGCAGCGCTCAAGTGTGAACCCATCTTTTAGTGAGGCTTTGCAAATGGAGCATGCTGTAAATTATTTAACAGTAGAAAGGGAAGAGTGCTGTCTGTATGCAAAAGTATTTCTGTGTGTGTGTGTGTTTAGTGCAGGTATCCATAAGACAATAAGTACTATCCAGGCTGAGATTCAGCACAAAATGATGTTCTTCCACTCATATCTCATCTCCTTTAATGGATAATTACAGATCTGTTATTGGCTTTGTTGTTGCCGTGGCGCTGTGTGCTATTCTAGGTCAACCTCCAGCTCCCCCCCCCCCCACCCTCCCCTGTGTCATTCATTAGCAATACTTTGCTGTTGGAGCTGGCACTGTGGAATGCGCTGGATTCTGCCGTTCGAGGCTGGAACTAGGTGTTTTGGTGTCTGAGATCAAAGCAGGCCAGGGGGGTGGGGGAGTGGCTGCGCATATGTGTAAGGCAGGGGGCTGGGGAGGGCGTCGAGCTATTTAACGATATATGGAGCAAACCAAACGCTCGTGGCACCTTCAGCAAGTTAGTGAGCGAGTATCTGGTGTCTTGCATCTGCCGCTGTGAGCAGATACGTACAGGTAGACATGCATGCACTCAGTCATTGGCCTGCATTTCCTATTGGATTTGAAGCGGTGGTGCGGCCAATGATCAGGGTGCTTTCTTGCTGGTCCAGTGGCTCCAGCCCAAGTTCAGGTGAGCTCACCCCTCTGGCCACCCGGCTCGGCTTAGCCACAGTCCTTCCTGTTGATGGCCATGCTCCCTTGAGGAGGGGTGTGTAACGGTGACACCTTCCCCTCCTTTCCAGAGTGGGGGTGTTCCCATTGTTGTCATGTCCTTCTTCACCCACCAGCGGTCAGCCTTCAATGCTTTTCCTTGTTTTTTTTTTTGTTTTTTTTTTGGGGGGGGAGGGGTTCTCTTTCCTTTCTGGAGCCGTCATATTTTTTAGACTTCTTTGTTTTCTCTGAAAAATGTGCAGTTCTAATCTTTTCCACTTCAGTGACATTCAGCGCCTCCGGGGGAGTCAAATAGAGTATCGCTGGTCACGAAGAGTGTGGGGGTGGGGGTGGGGGTGCGGGGGGTCGTGTTGGGTTACAGGTGTGAGGTGAACGTAAAATCCCACGCATACATAGCAGACCCCTGGCCCCCGCCTGCCTGCTGCACCCCAGAAGTGTGACCCTGGTGCCTTGAGCTCACACAGATCTGTTTTCTTTTAATTCATGTATCTGATTGATAAAACATTGAATGTCATCTTAAAGGTGCCGTAAAATGAAAATCTTGGCGTAGCTAAGTAAGGAGAGATCGCTACTTGAGTGACATGATGTCAATCTCAAGCGCTGTTGTTCCCTCTTTCACACATAAATCCCGCAGAGGTAAAAGAAGCTGGCAAAATGGGCTGATTCTAAAACCCTGCACTGTTACGTAACAGTATTGACCACTGAAACGCAACCTATACCAAGCCACTTTCATACCCAGTGGACCTGCACACCCTCCAGCATGTGTTTATTCTCTTGGGTTCTTTGCCTGCATTTTTCACAAGGGCATTTATTACTAGCAGGCTAAGAAGGTGGCTGCTATTCAGGGGTCCCAAAAGCGCCCAGCTTCCCAGTTGGGGTTCTTCATAAAACTTGTATGATGCAATCAGTCACATAAAAGTAAAGCACATACAGTTGTCTACAGTACATAGTTGCATTAAAAAAATCATTTGTTGATTGAGATGAAAAATCATTACAATATTCTTGTTACAATGCGGGGCAGTGCGGTGGTGCACTGGCTAGGACCGTCACCCCACACCTCCATGTCTGTGGAGTTTGCATGTTCTCTTCATGTCGTCATGGGCTTTGCTCGGGTTACCCCTACTGTACAGACCTATATGTGCTATACTTGTATATGACTGGCAGCCCAGTAGGTTTGTTTACACCAGCATCTCTATAAACACATGAGTAATACTTTGCATTTTGATTTCGTTAGGCCACTGGAATGTTGGTCTCTCTGAGCCATTGCAGCGCCTTGCTGTAAACCAGCCAATCAGGGTAGAGTTCATCAACATATTAATGAGCCCACCAAAAAAGGGAAAACTGCCTGCTTCATTCTACTGCCAAATAATTGGGGTGAAAATGGGCCTGTAAAACTGCTTCTAGGCATTTTAGACCAAACCAAGTTCACATAAATTATACACTCCTGGAAAAAATTGAGACCACTATATTTTTAAACAAATCTGCATTTTTAAATCCTGATTTATCTGTGGTTCTGCTGGCAGAGGCTACACTGAGGAACAGGTTGCTTCCAGGTTTAAAATTTGTAAGCCATTTTTTGTTTATTTTTGACTATTGTATTTTACGGTTAATTGACTAAAGGACATTAAAATATGGATTTGACAGCCAGGAAACTAGATCAGAGAGGTGATACAAGATCTACCTTCTAGACCTTTAACAATCCACCATGTCTTAACAGTGAAGACTGTAATCAATTAATGTTTTATGTAGCAGCTTTCATAACAGACTGTGTTGATTCTTCTTAGTGAAAGTACACTGATACATAATTTCTACATTATATAGGCTGTGTCTATCATATTATTACTGCACTTACTTTATGTTAGTGTTATTATTATTATGTTACGTTTTATATGTCATTTGGTATGATTTCTTAGGTTATTTTTTGAGGTACGGAGATGCTGAAAAAAGTTCCCATATAAAGGTAGTTGCTTCTTTGTTTTAAGGCATTTCAGCTTATGAAAGGTTTAATAGGAACACTCTACTTTGGAATAGCATGGAAATCCTTATTTACCCCTTTGATTTTACATTAAAGTTAAGTAAATGAGCCTAATACTTATTAGGTCACACTGGAGAGCTCACTATACCCTTTGTGGTCTGCTTTAATCCACGCTTTTATTTTTAGATTTGACATCAGGCATGTGGCTGGTCATTCACGTATATTCTGGTTCCTGTTACAGAACTTTCAAAATAGTGTACAATTGAAATTTCAACATTACATAAGACCTGCAAACACCGTGACTTTCTGAGAACCTTGGGTGAGTGAATCCCAGAGTGGGGGGGGGGGGTTGATTTCAGGGTGGTAACTGAGTGTACCGTGTCTGGTGTCTCAGAGCAGATAATCTTAGGACAATGTCCTTTGTTCCCGCCCCTGCCCCCATACTCATAGGGTGTATCTGACAGCAGGACAGTGTAGCATTTGTTCAAACCACATTAAAGGCCTTCTGCAGTTGGAGGTCCTGAACAAAAAGCATCTCCTTAAAGGCAACATGGGGAACAGCTCAGGCCCCTAGTGCATGCTATGCTGCACCTTAGGCCTGCCTAACCCTGCTCCTGCAGACCTACCTCCCTGTAGACCTACCTCCCTGCAGAGCCGCAGGTACTTCAGTAGTGTCTCAGCATTACAGCAGCTATGTTGAAGCTAAGCTATCTCTAACCGGGCTGGGCATTCCTGCTCTCCCTCCACGTTAGGGATATTTCCCCTTGATCTTTAATGTTCTACTCGCTTGGTGTTGCTGACCTCTGTGTAGCTGTGTCTCTGCCAGAGGGCCCTAACGGTGTCTCACTCGCGGCTCTTGGGTCTGCCTTGCCTTTTACACGCCTCTTTGACACAGCTCTAACTTTTTAGATCTCATTGCACTGCAGACTTTTAATTACAAAGAAAAGGGTTGAATTATGGTCCTGGTTAATGCTATCTCAACAGAGTAACCATATGCATATGTCAGGCACATGTAACATGCTTTATTGCTTCTATTTAAAACTGTTTTCTTTCATATTTGTGGGGGGGGGGGTATAGCTTCAAAGCTTTACAGAATCCAGGAACTGGGCGCTCTAGGCTGGGGGAGGTATGGTCCAGCTCCGCAGCCATTTAGGTACATTACAAAAGCTAAATGCTAATTCCACCCTCAGGTGGTCCATCATTGCTGCATCCCAAGCATTCCAAAGATCTTAACTGGATGGACCTGTCCAGTCCCCTTCCAGATTCTGGGATCTCTGAGAACATCATCATGAGATACATTCTTCAAACACTGTGAAATGCCATCATGTAGTCACCTGGAGAACCTCACGCCATGAACACATTGTAAATGCTGAGTATATGGTGAATAAATGGCAAGTAAACACCATGTTAACGTTCACACCAGGCTGGCTAAAGGACGTCGGGATGTCAGAAGTTAATTGATTTTACTTAAGTCTTCACATTTCCTGGAATACTTGGCCAAGGTTCCTCTCAAGTTCCTCTGTTACGCTCAATGGTTGGTCTCAGAACCTTTACCTGAAGCACACATGCTTTTGGGGTAGCAGTCTGGATAATCTGCAAGATGGAGCAACGCGGCTGTAAAAAGCTTTATGCTCCTGCCTTCTTCTCCACTGGAGCTGCCACAAAACCGCTTCTCTCATCACCTTCTTCCGGAAATGAGTGCCATGATGCGTTTGCTGTCGCGACACCGTTCGGTCTGCAGGGGAGGGATGTGTTGCTCACGGTCACGTGGCCCAAGGCAAACAGCCGCAGAGCACTGGAGTGTCTCCAGTTGCCTGAAGAATGGGTCGCCTCTCTTTGCTCTGCATTTCGTGGGATCCGAGAGCATGGAGTGCAGCAGAACACTGGGGTAGTTTGTGTTCCATTAAAGTGATGGCGACTCAGACAGGCTACTTGTGAGCGGGAAGCGACCCGCTAGCGGTCATTTCCGTGTGCATGCAGTTCCCCCCCCCGGCACTCATGTTTTCTGCCTCGCTGAGCCCAGCTGTGGCTCTAATAAATTCACCCAGTGGCGGAAGAATGCAGCACCGGGTTCCACTTAGCTTGTTTGCACAGCTGCTGAGAATGACATCACCACGTGCCCTCTGGAAGCAGGCGGGCCACAGCCCTCACTTCACTGGCTTCCTCGGGGGGGGCTGGCCCCTCTCTGGAGGTGGAGCTTCCACCTACATGCTTGATGGTACTTGATCTCACAGAAAACACTCACTTTTTTCTCAAATTGAGACGATGCATGTACTAACCATTCCAGCTGACTCAAGGAATCCACTCCGTGGTTCAGGGCAAGGAGCTCCCCAACCCTGCGCCTGTGCCTGGCCAGAAAGGGGGCACCACCATTGATCGAGGCTGGTGGATGCTCACTCGCATGTTTTCCTCCACTAACGAGCTTGAAATGCGGAAGCTGAGAGCCAGCCGTTTCTCTGCCATGATGCCCTCCGGCTCCCATTTTGGAGTCGTGTATTTAGGCACCTGGCTGCTCTTGGCTCTTGGGTGTGACTCTCCTCCTTTAATGAGCGGTGGGTGTAAAGATCGACTCCCTGCAGCAGGTTATTAATATTTGACACGCTCATGGTGGAGGGGCACCAGCTGGGATTCACCACTAGAGCTACATTGGCTCTTTTATACGGGCAATGGAGACGCAGTAACCGGCCATATTCTGCAGAGCGCCACCCTGTGGTACTACCCTCAGATAACTTAACTTAACTTGCAAATTATTTGGCTTAATTCCAGGTTCTACCTGTTCACTGGCCTTTGGGTTGACTTATTCACTCAGTGCTTTGCGTTCTACTAACTGTTATAAGGACTGAATGGCCTCCTCTTGCTTGTAAATTTCTTATGTTCTTATATATGGAGACCTGGGACAGACTCCAGGTCCCCCCCACGCGTGACCCTGGTAAATGGTTAGATGGATGGATGGATGGTATTAAGCTTGGATTTCTCTTTCAGTGACAGATTAAATGTGATGCTGCTTCTAGTCAGTTTGTCTTAGTGGATTTAACTCAGTGATGCCATGACTCTTACATCCCCCACTGTTTGAGCAAACACTGATCGAGGAATAGCGCCCCCTGTTGGGTTGGGAGGTGGGGGGGCGAGGTTTGCAGCTGGGAGTCCTGCCAGCATCAGTGTCTTTATGGCGTCTTTCCTGCGTGGCTCCTCTTTTTCTCTCTCATCAGTGCTGGTTCCCTTTTGGTCTCAGCTCAGCTCGAAAGGTGACTTCGCTTTTGCCCATTTGCAGGGGGATTATGTTTCGAGTCCAATGTGACTTAAAATCCACAGTGAGAAAATTACTTTTTTTTTCTGTCTGCCGCTCCTCCTCCCCCATCCGCTGTCTCATCCCCGCCTCGAACAATGGGGCTCACCGGTGAAAGGTCTGTGTCCTTCTTTGCTTCTTTTCAGGCAGCTCTTTTGAGGCCTGTGGAAAAAAAAGCAGAGGCTGTGATGGAAGCCCCCCCCCCCCCGCCCCTTTATTGGGTCCTCAGGCACTGGGGGCTGTTTAATCAGAGACAGAAACCAACCAGCCTTGACGTCGCATTCCTTAAAGGCTGCTGGACGAAAGCAAGGTCAGACTCTCCATTTAGAACACGGACACTCTGACAAGGGGGCGGGCCTTCATGAATATTTGATGGGATGTGCTGCTGCGTCCAGGAGAGTAGTGTGTGTGTGTCCGTGTGTGTGCGTGTGTGTGTGCGTGTGTGTGTGTGTGTGTGTGCGTGTGTGTGTGTTTGTGTGTGTGTGCGTGTGTGTGTGTTTGTGTGTGTGTGTTTGTATGTGTGTGTTTGTGTGTGCCTGCTCCTGCAGCGAGTCGCAGGGGTGCGTGCGTGCCTGTGCGTGCCTGTGCATGTGTTTGTGTGTGCCTGCTCCTGCAGCAAGTCACGGGAGTGTGTGCGCCCATGTTTCTGTTTGAGGAGAGAATTGGGGACAGACAGCAAAGTATCTGTTTAATGCATGAAAACATGAGCCCCCAGCAGCTTGGCTCTTGAAGCCCCCCCCCCTCCCGGGCCCCTGCCCCCCCCCCCCCCCCACCCCCTCATTAGGGCGGCCACAGCGGGATTCGTTTTCCGTGCATATTATGGAAAATTGCTCTCCTGATTAAGACAGTCATTTCCCGAAGTGTTTTGGGGCTGTGTTGGGTGGGGGGGGAGCTTTTTTCACAGGCTAATGTGACATTCGTTTACCAACCATTTGCTCTGGCCCCATTATTCCATACCCCCCACAGAGCGGGCTCTGTAGCCTATTAGAGAGATTTACATCTCCGGCCTAGTCACCAGACTCGGGGTCACGTGTTCTTACCCACAATCCCTCTGTGCTAGTGGCTCTAATGTTTGAACAGCAGTGAGGTAGAATGTACTGTACTTCAAGGACGGGACCTTGAGAAGTTCTTATCAAGCAAGGTTCTTGCCTTGACAAATAAGTCTAAACTGAAATTACCAGTAGGTATTAGGAAAAGCCTCTGTTGTTTTAAATGCACGTTGACTACTCATTATGAAATGTTGTTTTACCACCAAGACTGTGTGAGAAAACCAGGTTAGATTTAACACCACAACATAAAACAAGATCTGGAAGTTCTCAAATTTGTCTGCTGCATCTCATGTGATACTGTTTTATATTGTTGCCATTCCACTATATAATTGTATCATTGATAATATTGTTCTCTCTGATCTGTTTTCTTGGTTTTTAGATGCTGACTGCTCTGTGGTCCACAATGTCATGCGGGAACTTAAAAACTGTGGCTATGATTGCTGGGAGACGAGCATCGGCGTACCGGGTGTGCGCCTGCATTCTGCGTCCTCCCTCTCGGAGGAGGTGGCCCAGGCTTTGAATAGCAACCGAGAGCATCTGCAGCTGGCCAAAGCTGGAGGGACAGATTGCATCACACCTGACCGGGGATCAGTCTGAACTCTCCTTCTCCTCTCTGTCCGAAATGGCGATGGACTGGCCCACAGTCCACAGTAACTGCAGTGTCCAGAGTGCATTTTTGTATCAAATTTCAAGCTTTTCCAAGCCTGAAGGTGGCGTGGTGACGGGAATGACTGTTGCACCTTCAAGTGGAGTAAACAGTTGCAGTTGCATCAGTTGCAAATGTTAATTAATGAAAGTGAAGGTGAAAATCTGACTGGGCCGAAACATGCTTTTTAAATAGGTTTCAGTAGGTGGCAGTAAAGTCATATTTCTTGCATCTCCTGCTAATAATTCCAGAGTAAACAATTAGCCGCATAATGAATTAATGTATTATTTGTTCTGAAGGGGTTTTGTTTGGTCATTAACATTTCTAGCACGTGCCTGGCCGCTGTTCCGGACTCGAGGGGCGGCCCACGTCCAGCTCTGCCTCGTGCCACTTGACTTAATCTTGAAAGAGACTGAAAGAGCAGTGCAATCCGGATGCCCCTCCCCCCCGCAAACTCCCAATCTCTTCTGCGTTTTCAGGGACGCGCATTGCCGACACACTAAGCCCCTGCCTCCCCCAAAACACTAATTTGTTTTGTTTGCAGCTGTCCCGAATGTGGGACACGGCGGATGCGGAATTAAACATGAAAGCAGAGCGGGCGGAATTGCTTCGTCTTTCCTTCGGCGGCGGACATTTGTCACCGGCTGCCCGGGTGATTAAACGCCAGAGCCGGTGCCCAATCCAGGCAACACAAGCCGGTGTGCTTTGGGGGGGGGGCAGTGCGTTTACGGACACGGTTTGGAAATTAAGGGTCCCGCTAGAGCGATGCCCACTCAGATGCGCGGTCCTCAGAAGCACTCTGCAATTCCGACTCCAGAAATTGTTTCCTCTGTATTTATTCTGCTGGAAAAGATAAAAAAGGCCATCTTTTGAAGTGCTCCCCTCCAGCTATTATCATGAACTGTGAGTGAAATTGAAATGAGAGCCCCCGCCCCGCCCCGGCACAGCGAATCCTAACTTTGTCAGCGCAGTGTCCCCCCGCCTCCGGATGACAGTCCTTTGAATTAATGCTGCGTCGCGTCGCCTGGTTCTCGACGTCTCTGCTGCCGCTCCCTGGTTCCTTTGGTTTGGTTTATCTGTTCACCTGGAGCCCAGATCGTCTGTCTGGGGAGGTTGGGGAGCGGCCGGGGGGGAGGGGGGGGGCTCTTGGGCAGGCTCGAGGTATGCTGTGTCTTCATGCTGTGATCTGAATGCAGATTTGGACCCATCCAGCTGTTACCAATTCGCGAAGCTCACCCCCCCCCCCTCCCCGGGGGTCATCACTTTTTTTGGGCTTTTGTGGTTCTGTTAGGTTTGTTTCTAACACTATCAATACATCCAGATTCTATAATCAATTAGGCATGACGTAAAATGGCAGGAATTTCATAAATGCTGACGCCTCAGTACCGTTATTGATTTCGCCAGTGACATCGACGACGGTGCCAGGGCACCAGGCTGAGGGAGTTTTCGTCCTGCTGGCGGCGATTTAAACGCGTCGTCCCGTTAATCCGCGGCAGTGAATCTGTGAAAAGGTCACTTCAGAATATCTGTGCCGTATGCTGGTAGAAGGTAATTATTTTCCTTTATTTTTTTTTCCGTCTCGGTGTTCTTTCCCTTTTTTTGTTTTGAAATGTCAGGAAGATTGAGTGTTCGGGCCCCGGCGGCCTGTGTGAATTAATGACAGGCGTCGCGTGTTTCTTGCTCTGTGGCATGCAGCCCCCCGACGCCGGGGGTGTCTTTATGTCGGGGCGGTCCCAGCCCAAGCCCCCACCGGTCGCCCCTAAACCCCTGCTGGAATTTAATTACCACAGAGCTTTTCTATTTAAATGCCGGTGACGAGGGCGGACGAGCAGGAGACGGCGGCCCGAGTTTTCATCTGAAGCATATTTTTTTCTTTCTTTCTTCCTTTCTTCCTTCCCCCCCTCCCCTCCTTCTTCTTCCTCTCTTTCCCCTGCGAGGCACAGATGGTATTTTTTTTGTCAATGTCAGTGTCAGCTTCTTTCTGCTCTGATGAATAGATTCTAAAGAGGCCCTGACATTATTTCAGATAAGAGAGGGAGTCGGCAAAGGGGGTCAAGGATTGGGAGGGAATTAGAATGGGACCGCGTGAGTCACGAGGAGGGTCCCGGGAGAGAGAGCCGACGCAAATTATTCTCCTTTATTTGTCCTGGAGTGCTTGAGTGAAGTCGTACACAAAGACTAATGTGTATCAGTGCCCCCGCAAGTGGATTGAAATGCAAAATGAAAAATTTTCGCCCGTGTGTCCTGTAGCCGCGTCCTGCCAGCCTAGATTACGCATTTTTCGCTGGGGCACAACTTCCTTCCCATGAGTATCTGGCCTGTAATTGGTCTCATGGATCAAAGTGGGAGGGGTGGAATTGGTTTCACAGCACCGCGAGGGGGTAGGCACTGCCAGTCCCATACGGTCGGGCCCCCCAGCTCCTCTCAGAAGCTCGTCCAGGCCCGTGGGCCAGTTTCCTTTGCTGTAGACGCTAGTGGAAACCTGGCCCTCTGCTCCCCAAGATGGCACCCACATGGGGGGAGGGGGCAGCAGGTGAGGGAAGCAGGCGGGCATACGCCTCATTAGCAGTGCTGAATCTGAGGAATCAGGGCTGCCCCCTAATGGGTGCAATGTGCAGGTGTAGACCCAGTAGGGCTTACCTGCTGAGGGTACCTCTATCTCCGGTTTTCCTTGGTTTTCTTCTTGGCCTGGTGTGAGTTTTTGGTCAGGGGAACTATTGTGAGTCCAAGGAACGGCTTGGTCAAGGAACGCCATCGGGTCGTAGCTGTCCCTGACAGCCGCTTTAGTGTGCTTACCACCTAGCCCCCCGCTCTTTCTGTATTAGACTGGATGCGGTTAAATCTCTGGGGTTTAGTTCGCTGTAAAAATGACAGAGGATCAGCATGCCTGGTGGTCTACATGCTTTTCCGTTAACCTACAACGTCTCCCAGACAAGGAGGCATTTTAACCTCATTTGCAGCAAAGATGCTGGTGTGTAGTGTAACTATAGCTTCCGGAAGACCATCTGAGGAAAGTTTTCTGAAGCTATAACAACAAACCTTCCATTTACGTGACTGGAGATTGCAGAAAAAATTACTTGGAAAAGGTTAAACCGTGGCGTCGGCAGTGATATCCGTGTGCCTCTAAAGAATTTAATTATCTACCAGGTTCTTCCTACCTTCATTAAATTGTGATAAACTGTCCTGGGGGGTTTTGTAAATGTAATTTTTCCCCCTCAACTTTATTGCCCTTTCAAACAAAATAGGGTAACAGTGTTTAGCATTTGGGTTTGATCTGAATGGAAATAACTGAATCCTGCGCATTTTCCACTTGGCTAACTGGCTTCATCATATCTAGGTGGACTGGAGTCATGAAAAATAGCAGTAGCGTGTAGAATAGCTGTTTGAATCTGTCTGGTGTCCTCTCTTGTTGAATACAATATCCGGTAGGTAATTAAAAGAGTGAAATTTATAGCATGAGCTAGAATGTTATCAGAGGAAGATTGGTCATGTTGTTTGTACCAGAGCTGTGCCCTGCTGCACTCCAAAGCTCTGTGGAAGCCCCCGCCCCCCATGACAGGTTGGAGCCCCACGGTCGCCTATGAACCACAGCACAGGGTCAGCGGTCTGTCGCATTGAAGCACCCAGCATTGAAAATCATCGAGTCTGTCAGGACCAGATAAAAAAGCTTTGGGGAACAGCAAAGCCGATTTGCTGGTGATCCTTCAGCTCTGCCTTTTACCCTCCATGCCTCAATATTAAAGAATGAAGTTAAACTTGTTACAAGGTAATGCATTTGATAGCACTGATCTGAATGTCCAGATTATTGAATTATGAAGTATGTTAATAGAAGCAAAACTGAATGATGTGGCCAAAATCGAACTTGTGAAAACCAAACGACGAACGTCTGCGTGGATGATTCATCCATCTTCGACAAGCTGTCATGCAGTACAGATTCATGGTGACCTGAAGCCACCAGGGGCACCATGGATGGGCTGTCAGTCCATGGGAGGCTGTGCACACACACACACACACACACACACAGGTTTGTAATTACATCTTTGTGGGGACCTTCATTTCTGTGGGGGACACGCTAATCCTAACAGGGTGACCTTAACCTCTACCCAGCCCTAATATTGACTGTAAGTAATCAAACTAAAACTTTTTTACTTTTTTCACAGATCTTTGTGGGGCCCTGAAAATGTCTTTTTCCCCACAATGTCAAAATAACAGGTTTTTATCACATTGTGGCCTGCATTTGGTCCCTACAATGTAATATAAACCTAATGCATGCACACACACACTCCCCATGGGCATGGACACCCTGGCACCACAGTAGCGGGGTGGAGGAGCATATACCCATAAGAATATGTGGCCAAAAGCTGCACTGGGCCCCCCAACCCCAGAAATATAAGGATTCAGAGATACCCACGGCATTATCCATCCATCCATCCATCTTCTATAGTACCAGTCCAGAGGCTTCTCCTGGAAAAAGGGATCCAGGCAGGGAATAACCCAACCACACACACACATACTCACACCTATTGACATGAATAACCCAACCACACACACACATACTCACACCTATTGACAATTTGATAGCTCCACTGTCTCATATTATTATGGCAATTTCTTTGTTTAGCAGAATAGCATAAAAATGCCAGAAAGTATCATTAAAAGGCGAATAAATCCTGTCGTTATTGGTATTTGTGCTGTATTTCCCCCATGGTCACATTGCGTTTAATTCCTGACCTGTAGAATGTCATTAAAATTCATGCCATTAACTTGTACTTTAAAAGGCAGTATTTAAAACGTGCTACGCTATGCACTTGGAGGTGTGACCGTGCAGAAAGTGGCCAGGTTCTCCCCCAGTTACAGGGGCGGACTGGGTTTGCCGCGTTCCCAGGCGCTCAGCACGCTCTGCTTCCATGGTAATTACTGCTGCTCAGGTGAGAGTGTTCATATTTCATCCTGCATATCCAAGATAGCATCTAATAATCCAAAAGCTTTCGAAATTGCTATCTTTGCTCATGCATTATGAATGAGTGACTGATTGCTTCTTGCATAGATTAGTAATCATTTCCCAAGAAACCTTTCATATATATAAAAAATGCAACAAGAGGGTTTTTCACAAGACTTACACTGATGCCATTTCCCACTCTTAAGTCATCTGTGCTTTTTCTTTCTTTCAGTTTTTTTGAGTCTCTCTGATTTGTTGTGCGTCACATGCCTCCGCAGGGGTAATTTGTGTCATTTGCATTCTCCTTGTGCTTTGATTGCATACTTGTTGCATTCCTTTTAGCCATTTGCAGATTTGTTTCTCTCTTTTTTTTTTTTTTAAAAAGAGCCCATGTCACATGATGGGAAACAGCTGACACTGGGATGTTTTGAGCATATTGCCCTTTAACAGTGTGGAAGAAGGAATTCTAGTGCATTGTGGGTAAGATGAATTGCCTGTATTTGTCTAATCTAACCTTGCATCTGGATTTTTGGATCAGCTGCATGATGAGAGACTGGGGAAGGTTGGGGGGGGGGGGGGGGGGGAAAAAGGGGGGTTGTGAAGGGGGGTGGGGGAAAAATGGGAAAGGGGGAATTTAGTGGTTGCCCCCCCAGGGATAGTGTGGTGGGAGTTGCAAAGGGATTGAGAG
>JAABNY020000048.1:43857-54873 GCA_015164015.2 Brevimyrus niger
TAGCTAGAGCTAGAACTAGTGTCCCTATAAGCTAAACTAAACAGGTGTGTTTTTAGTCTAGACTTAAATATTGAGAGCCCGTTGTACAGACAGGACTGCCCCCACATTCCCTTCCGGACTCCCTGCAACTCATGGTCCCCACACCTCCATCCCTCTCCCACCCTCCCTCTCTCCATCCCTCCCTTCCTTCCTTATTCTTTCTCTCTTCTCCTGCCTCCCTTCCTTCCTCCTTCCCTCCCTTCCTCCCTCTATCTCTCTCTCCCTCCCTCTTCTCTGCCCTCCCTTCCTTCCTCACTCCCTCGCTCCCTCCCTCCACATTTTGAGCCTTATTTTATTTGGGAAAGACGTACACAGGCCCAAGTGTCCCTTACAGCTAACGGATAGGGGGCCTTCCACCATCACTGTCACCTGATGAGAAGACTTATGCAGCATAAGATGCTGCCAGGACCCACCATCTCTGGAGGAAGTGAGCACCTGGTCCCCCATGTCTTCCTCTGGCTACTTCCTCACGTGTTACTCCCGGTCCGTGATTGTCACACAAGGCCCCTATCTGCCCTGGGGAGCAGTTAGTCCGTCTTACTGCTGGTTGATGCTGTGCTGCCACACAATAATAATAATAATAATAATAATAATCATAATAATAATAATAATAATAATAAACACTTTATTAATCCATGGAGAAATTGAACTCTACACTCTGCAGTGTGATACTGTACACCCTCAGTGTGCTTTAAATTAACAACATAAATATAATAATAATAATTCACACATGTCTCTAGGCTGCACAGTACTGGGGATTTGGTGGAAGAGCCGGGTAGTTCAAATCAAATTAAATAATATTTTCAAGTCACACTTTTTTTTTTTTTTTTACAACATCTGTTGTTCAATCTATCGTCACCCCTACTGGGGCTTGAAAACTTTTAGCTCCTGCACCCCCGAGCACCCCAGTCGACCCGCTGCCATCAGACAGCTGGGAAGGCCTATATTAGACGGCATGGGAATTTTACACTGGCAGTACATGGCTCTTCATGAGCAGGAACTTTATGTGTCTCAGGTGGTTTCCCACGGAAAGCTTGAAAAACTGCTCCCAAGTTCCCCCCTGAATCGTCCAGCCCCATGGATGTGAGGGGCTTTCAAACAGCCATGGAGCCGCCGCTGGTTCTTTTTTCACCACGTGCTGAGGTCTCTCTCACTTCCCCTCTGGGAGCCAGGAGGCGGAGTGGGTGGCGCGCCGCCTCTGTCAGATTGTCCAGGAAGTGCAGGCCTCTCCACAATCGCCTCATTCACTGGGCCGACAAAGAGCACAGTGACAGGGGAGCATAATAGACAGCAGCATCATGGTCTGCAGCTTCATTCACTCGCTGGCTGCACTTTGAGCTCCTGTTCTATGGTATCTGTACTGGTATTATCTGGACCGGTGCTATTTTTGTATGTACTATAATACTGTGTAGCATCACCAGATTATGCATTTACACTGCTTTCACCACCACATTTATTTATACTCTGTACTGTAGGACTGTGTAACTGCTGCTCCTTGTTACAAATGCACAGTTTGTCTTTGAAAATGCACTATTAGATATTTGATGTTGCAGAAGTGGCTGATAGGGTACCACCCCATCTGAAGGGTGTGTCCCACTTCTTACAGACATCCATTTTCACATGGTAGCCTGGAAAGCCCAAAAGTGGAAAGTGGTGGTGGGGGGGGGCTGCTGTATGCAAACAGGGAGACATGAGTAGCAAAGGAATTTCTCAGCCATCCCAACTCAAGCACAGGTGGTTGAAATAATGTCAGTGCTCATGTAGGACCTTTGGGGTTCCTGATAGCCTGGTCCCTCATCTAATCTGATGCACAAGCAGTGATGCTTGGCCGTACACACTGTCTCAGAGCATTGACCACCTGATTGTGGCCAAGTCGGCTTCCATTCACACGCTGGCACGGGGGGGAACGAAAGGTACATGGAAGGGGGCTCCCATGCTTAGTCAAAGCCAAGGCTGTCACTGGAGCTATAAAGACTAACAGCCTAGTGGGTGTGTGCCCTCTTCACTGCCCCCCTGCAGGCCTCAGGCACCTCCATAACGGCTGCTGTATCCGTGTCTGCCCCGGACCTTCCTTACAGCTCACCACACCTTCCACACATAATGGTGCTGGCATGTCGACAGGTTTACGGGGGGGGTTAGATACAGCTTTTGGGGCTCGAAGTACTGGACATTAACCTTTCTGCTACTTAGCACCGTGATTTATGGCCCAGGCACTTATCAGAGACGCCCAATGCAATCTGCGGGCATGGCAGCTGTCAGGAGGAATGAGGCGAGCACAGGAAATAAGGCAAGATGCTGCTCCACACAGCTGGAATGTGACTCCAATTCACGCCAAGGCTGAGGACACTGCTGGAAATGTGGCATGTTTTCAGTAGCCTGTTGAGAGTTGTAGGCGGCCAGACTGTATCTGTGCACGTCTGTGCCTGTATGTGTGTCTGTGTGTGGGTAGATGGATATTGATTGATTGATTGATTGATTGATTGATTGATTGATTGATTGATTGATTGATTGATTAGATAGGTACTTTATTGATCCCGAAATGTATGACGTCCTGCTGAACAAGACCACAGAAAGGTCCGGAAACTCCCCAGACAAAAGCATATTTTATATATACTTGCCTCTTCCCCTGTCCCTGCTGTCCTGTGCCTTGGCCCTGAGCTGTGGTGTCCTCAGTACTGCACAATGCTTTGTACTTCCTGTTCAGTCTTTGCCTGTGGTTGTGCACATGCAGACTCGCACCCTGAAACGACTCTGTCAGGGTCTTCACTTGGCCAACGCCTCTTAGGTTTTCTTCTACCTTGATCGAACTTTGGGTGACTTGACGGAGTGACGTGCTCCCCTTCTTCCTTTGGACTAGAGCAGACTGACTAATCAAGCTCAATTGGGCTACTTCGTGTAATGTGAAGAAGAGCAAACAGGTTGTTATGACCTCCACCATTGGCTTAGCCAGCTAAGTTGAATGCTTAATGCAGCCTTCATAAACCTGAACACACTATTCTGTAAATCCATTATAATCTCTCAAGTTTGTCTGTAGACTCATAGATGGCATTTTCTGGAGTTTTATTCGGTTGTTCTTT
Organism: Brevimyrus niger; assembly: GCA_015164015.2. NCBI lineage: Eukaryota > Metazoa > Chordata > Actinopteri > Osteoglossiformes > Mormyridae > Brevimyrus > Brevimyrus niger. Next base: position 46,974 of record JAABNY020000048.1, read on the forward strand.
AGCAGAGGTGAGGAACTTTTTCTGTTTGCCTTCATGCTGGCAGGTGTGTTTCATTCCTCAGCAGCTCCTGTTCTGCCTGCTTGATGGTCATTAAAGGCATTTTATCTGTCTGTCTGCATCCTACTCTTTGGATCACAGGCCTGAGCTATTTGTATTCTTCTCTCTACAGTTGCCTGGATCGACGAAGAGGAAGTTGGCCGTGGATGAGGGGCCGAGGCTACCAAATGGGGTCTCTGGTGGCCCCATGACCCAGGGGAGCAGCAAGCGTCCGTGCCTGGACGATGTCACAATGGCCATGGGCCCTGGCCTCCAGCACTCACCCTTCTCCTCAGGAGCTGGGACAGGGCCCCATGGCCCACTGCTAGAGGGCAATGGGTTAAATCACAATGGCCTGGGCTCCCCATACTCCGTACCACCAAAAGCCAGCCCTGACTCGATGGTGGGGGGGACCATGCAGAGCTCATTTAACCGTAGTGGGGCCAGTGCCGCTCCCACAGTGGAACAGGAGCTCCAGGACCTTCTGGATGAACTAACTAAGAACCCGGATCCATCCCTCACAGAATTGGACATCGAGAAGATCCTGGGGAACAAGGGGGATGAACAAGTGGGTGGATCGGGTGGCTTCGTGCACCTTGAAGGGGCGGGGACTCCCAAACGCTCCCCTCAGGGACCCTCCCATCTGGAGAACCACCTGACCCGCTCTCCGGGCTTTTCCCCGGTGCCTCCAGTAGGATCCTCCCAGGTCGGTCCCCATCCCACAGGGAGTGCCTACTCCCTCTCCCACACAGTAAAGGTGGTCCCTTCTCCTCTTTCCGCTTCATCCTCTCAGAGCCACACCCAGGGCCAGGCCCGCTCACCCATGTTGTCTGCGGCGCTGTCCAGTCGCCCTGGTTCCACCTGGCATGAGGTGTCCAGAGCCCAGCAACTGCAGCAAATGGCATCCAACAGCAAGCTCCTGTCCTCCAGCGCCGGTCCCTCCTCCAGCCAGCCGGCCCCTCCCCTGCCAGTTTCTCAGGCTGCCCCATGGGCTGGACCCTCACCACCTTACCGGCCTGGTGAGAAGCTGGCCAGTTCCTCCCCCCACCAACCACCTTTTAGCCCAGCAGGGAGTAGCCAGAGCCCCCAGGGCTCGCTCATGTCTGGCCTGGGTCCCACGCCTCCCAAAGGTCCTTCCCCCCCCTACCGGCCTGAGAAACTGAGCAGCCCTGCCTTGGTCCAGCCCCCCTTCAGTCCACAGAGCATCCAGAACTCCCCAGCTCCGGTTCTGCCAGGGGCCCCGGCCACTTCCGGAAATTCCCGGCCCTCCCCACCCTACCGACCAGACAAACGGCCAAGCCCCGTCCTCCAGCACCAGGGCCCGCCCTCGGCCCCACCCACTCACTTTAGCTCTCAGGGTGAGTCGTCCAGTGCTTCCAGCCAGCTCTTCAAGGCCATGACCCAGAACCAAAGCAGCAGTCTGAAGCTCCTGATGCAGCAGCAACAGCAGCCAGTGCAGTCACCTATGCAATCACAGACACAGCCTGCCCCAGCTGCGCAGCAGGTCCTGGGCAAAGTGGGCATGGCCCAGGACCCGTACTCCTTCACCAACACCAAGCCGCTCCGACATTTTGACCCCATCCTGCCTGCCCAAAATCTCAGCCCCCTGACACCAGGCCAGGCATCGCTGAGCCACTTCTCTTCTTCGAGTGTGCAGCCGGCGGTGCCAGCAATGGCCTCGGGACAAGCACAGATGCTGCAGCAGCAAGAGATGCAACAATGCATGCCACGGGGCATGCAGGCTGGCGGGATGATGCCAGGCAGCAGAGCGGTGAGTAGCTTGGCTGTTGTTATTGTTCCCTTCATGTGCTACCACAGTAAATAAGTGGTTGGTGGTTGCTGATTAGTAGGAGTATGAGTTTGTGGGTGTCACACCTGAGACTCTGATTGGCCAGAAGTAAAGAATTTTGTAATTTTACATGAGGAAGATGACCATCTATCATTTGTGGCCCAGAGGCCTTTTAGGATCACAGAGGGTTATCCTTTTGCATGTCAATGTTGGAGGAGGCATTAAGGGTTTGGGCCCAAGTGGCTGTGTAGAGAGTTTGTGGTTGTGGAAAATGAAGCTTCAAGCCTTTACATTTCTCACAGAACATGAGATATTAGTTCAGTCAGCTACCTGACATAGGTAGCCCTAATGTAAAGAGGAAGCACAGAAACTGTGTATGTTCCTTCAGTAGGGTCTCCAGCCTGGCACTATACAGATCTACCTGGCAGGGCATATCATTCCTGAGGGAGTTTTATACACCTAGCCGGCGAGGTGTACCACTCCAGTGGGAACTTTACAGACCGACCTGGTGGGGTGTACCACTTCTGTGGGAGCTTTACAGACTGATCTGGTGGTGTGTACCACGCCAGTGGGAACTTTACAGACTGACCTGGTGGGGTGTATCATTCCTGTGGGAGCTTTACAGACCCATCTTGCGGGGTGAAGGATTCATGAGGGAAACTGTGGACACTCCTTCAACAGGGTCTCCAACATGGAGCTTTACAGACCAACCTGGTGGGGTGTACCACTCCAGTGGGAACTTTACAGACTGACCTGGTGGGGTGTACCACTCCAGTGGGAACTTTACAGACTGACCTGGTGGGGTGTATCATTCCTGTGGGAGCTTTACAGACCCATCTTGTGGGGATAACCATTCATGAGGGAAACTGCGGAAACTCCTTCAACAGGGTCTCCAACATGGTGCTTTACAGACCGACCTGGTGGGGTGTACCACTCCTGTGGGAGCTTTACAGACTGACCTGATGGGTGTACCACTTCTGTGGGAACTTTACAGACTGACCTGGTGGGTGTACCATTTATGAGTAGCTTCTCACAAGTCCGCTTTTTTTGAGGGGAGGGGTAGCGTCCACAATTTTTCTAACATTCCAATTAGTGAGAGAGCCCTCCTGCAACTTAACATCCACCCCCATGTGTCTTTCCTTTTCTGGCCCTACTATCCCCTCAGTTTTTCGCAATGGAAAAAGTAAACATTGTTTTTGGCGTCTCATGAGCAGTTCCTATTTTGATATCCCGGGGTGTGTGTCGAAAGTGAGCGATGTGTTAACCTATTGGAGAGGCCAGGGCTGGGGCACCTAAGCCGAGGCATGAGTGGGCGTCATGTGATTTGGAGAAGCGTGAACTTCCCCCCGCATGTTCCCGGGAGGGACAGGGGTGGGGGCATGCAAGGGGCGGGGCCCGGCTGTGCCGCAAGCGGATTGGGTTTCAAAGCGGTGGCAGCTCACTCCTGAGCGCCATGGTCCCTCTTTGAGAGGAGCGGCACCGTTTGAAGGCAGGGGAGGGTTGGGGGGGTCTTCTCTCTTTCAGCCCAGCTGCAGTCTTTCAACAGACTAATAAAGGGATAATGAATTTGGTGGTGGGTCAGGTTTGGCTTCTTGGCCGTTGTGACTGTAGGCAAAAGGGGGCCTTGGTTTAGCACTTCCCCCCACCAAAAAAGACATCTCCTCCCTCTCGGCTGCTTCTCCCCCCACCCCCCTGTCATCCCCCTCCTTTGATGTCTGCTAAGCCCCACTCTGTAAGTGGGCTCCATGGGGTTTCTGTGATTCACTGCAGAGTTGTGATGAGGTACAAAGGATTTGCTGCCTTTCTGTCTATTCGTGTGATACCAAACATAAAATTACCATAAAAAGCAATCACCTGAATAAGAAGCTACAAAAGAACCACACATGTATCCTGAGATGGGTGAACCTTCATTTTTATCATGAACTAACATTACTGGTTTTACTAGAGAGCCTGATCTGTGGTCTTTCTAAACTACCAACCTGTTGGAGTTATGCGGTCTGTTGGTATAAGGTAGTATATCTGTTAGAGTTTGTTGTGTCTGCTGAGATAAATTAGTCTCAACAGACTAGGTAGGTAGTTTACCTGACATAATTTGTAGTCCATCTGTGGTCCATTGTTTTGTAATATGTGGGCTGTCTGTTAGGATTAGGTGCTCTCTCTGGCAAGGTTAAGTGGTTTATCTATAATATGTAGGCTATCTATTACAAGTGGTCAACCTGTTTGTAATATCCTTCTGGCTGCCAGTATCAGGCGGTCTGCCTGTCAGGATTATTCTTCTGGCTGCCACTATGAGACAGTCTGCCTGTCGGGATTATCCTCCTGGCCGACGCCGTCAGACGGTCTGCCTGTCGGGATTATCCTCCTGGCCGACGTTGTCAGACGGTCTGCCTGTCGGGATTATCCTCCTGGCCGACGCTGTCAGACGGTCTGCCTGTCGGGATTATCCTCCTGGCCGACGTTGTCAGACGGTCTGCCTCTCGGGATTATCCTCCTGGCCGACGTTGTCAGACGGTCTGCCTCTCGGGATTATCCTCCTGGCCGACGCCGTCAGACGGTCTGCCTGTCGGGATTATCCTCCTGGCCGACGCCGTCAGACGGTCTGCCTGTCGGGATTTCAGTTTTCCTGGCCAGCTGGCCGGCTGCTCTTAGTGGCTGAGCTCCTGCTTTAGTCTAATCAGGAAGACGCTTCTTGTTTTCCTCTCTGCAGCCCCAGCATAAGTGCTGTCCTGAATGCGTCATGTTTGCATGCACCTTCACCCTGCGACAGGCTAATTGTCCTCAATAGCAACTGCAGTAGTTTTCCACCAGTCCCAACCCCTGTAACCTAGGCTGCCCCCGCCATGTCTAGACAAAGCAGGGGAGGGCAGCAAGTTGCTCATTGCTCTAGACCAGCATCCATCGCTCCCTGTTACCCATAAGCCCCTGCTTCCTCATACAACAAGCCGTATGTCTCTGAAGAGGCCCATAAAGCCAAAATGGAGAGTGAATATTACCTCCCATCCATGCGTATCCCCTCCCCTGTCGTCAGGTTTCTTTCTCTGTCCTGTTGACTAAACCTCTTCATCATGGAAATATCCGTAATTCCCACTTGTGTCAGATTTCATTCATAGAGAGCAGTCCTCTCTAAACACTGGCTCCTCTCCTGTTTCCGGCAGGGCCATGCTGACCACAGCATTTAATCCCTAAACAATCGATAACCAAAATAATTACAATGCGTGCAAAAGTGCATAAACACCTCATTTTGGCCTGTCTGCAGGGGTGTTTAGATTATATTGGTGAGTATGTGATACTCTCTTCAGTTGTTTTTTCTTATACTTTCTCCCCCCTCCACTCCTTCTCGCTCTGATGGATGTGTGTTTCCCCCAAGGCATCAGGGGCGGGGGGGGCGGGTGTCAACCATGAATCGGACGCTGAGGCAGCTGGGAGAGTTAGCACACAGTGCCGTACACAAAGGGCTCTGTGTTTACGGTGCATTGGCGTACCCGGAGCGCGGGCTACGTGCCGGGCCTGATGAACGCTGATGCAGTTCCTGCAAATGTTCTCCCTAGGCTAGTAAAAGTAAGGGCCTGAGATGGGGACTGTTTTATCTATACTTCTCTCACACAGCAGGTGGCATGACAGTTACACCCTGTAATCTGAACACTCAAGTTCTAAGAAGTGAAACTCAGAAACCTGATTTGATCTTTTAAATTCTCCAGTAAAAGTGTGTTGGTTTAACTGAACAGGAAGGGAATTTTAAAACATGATAATAGTGAGCAGTGAGTTGACCCATGCAGCGCTCGGCTCCACTTGTGCTAAGGCTGAAAGGTTAGTCTCTTCTCCTGCGGCAGGGGAGGGGCACACAGGAGCTGGGAATTCACTGTATATTCAGCCATAGAATGGTTGGTGGTGTGACACATGATGCTGGTCTGCGACCTGGTGGACTCTGAGCCCATGGCTGGAGAAGTAGGGCGTGGGGACAGCGTGCGCACCTGCATGCAGGGGGGAGTTGTTGTGGCGACGACCGTGTGTTTTCCTGTGCAAACAGTACACGTAAGTAAGTAGGTCTGTGACAGAGTTCACCTTGTTCCAGCTGGACAGCAAATGGGGAGTGCAGTGAATCTTAGACATACTCAGATACACATACGGTAGATACACAAAGACACACTTAGGCATGAACACATGTACATGCACACACATATACTCAAACCTACACACACTCAGACATACTCATACACACATACAAATATATGCCAACATACTGAAAAATACTCAAACACGCATACAGATAAATATCCATATACTCAGATAAAATCCACATAAACACAGATAAATATACCCTATATATTCACACACATACAGAGATATAGTCACATACTGAGAATACAGTGAATCGTACAAGCTAGTGGAGCGGATGTAAAAATCCCAATCTTCTGGATTCTGCCCCACCCTGGGCCACCCCCAAGGTCTAATTTACAGCCAGATCCACAGCAGGAAGTAAAAAGCTCACCCATGTTTCCAAAGTGTCCTTAGCCGAGCCTTCCCCCAATTTCAGATCTGCCTTTAAGTGGGTCAGGGGCTCACGTTAGTGTGTGTGTGTGTGTGTGTGTGTGTGTGTGTGTGTGTGTGTGTGTGTGTGTGTGTGTGTGTGTGTGTGTGTGTGCCTGCCTGTCTTTCTGTCTGGGTTTTTATTTACCACAATCTGGGGAGCAAATTTCCCAACTAAGTTGCAAACCTCCTGCTTTTTAGGTCGTGGGGGCATTGTTCAGGTCCCCATAACATAAACTTCAATTTTATAAAAAATCTGTGACTGCAATCAGAAAACTAAAAGCATGGTTAAGGTTGGGGCTGGGTAGGGGTTACGGTCATTATTGTTGAGATTAGGGTTATGCCCATAGAAAGAACAGCAGGAATACATGAAGTGTATGTGTTCACCTCCTGAACAACTCTGAAGTCTTGTGGAGTGCGGGGGGGAGCAGGGGGGTTTGGAGAGGCGGGGGGTGTTGATGTTCACCCACCTGGCTTGTGCCACATTAGTAAAAGCAAATACAGTGGTCTGTAGCTAATGGGATGGGGGGGAGAGATATGTACATATGGATTTACTTTCAAAGCATAGACACTGTATAGGGTTCTCTGTTCGGTGGTGTGAAGAACTTATAATTATAATTACATTCAGCAATTTAAAGGCCAGTTTGAAAAGAATAACAAAAATATCAAATTGAAACCTTTTATGTTATTAAAAACAAATTTAAAAGGAAAGTAAGCAGAATGTAAGTCAAAGCACAGAGCTGAGCAGCACGGGTCATTTTGGGGTGCGAGGGGGGGGGGTGAGGGGGACCTACTGATTACCAAAGTGGTAGTTCCAGTTTTAGTGTCTCCATGGAGTCCTGGGCTGGATTGTTTGTGTGACAGAGATGCAGAGTTGAGTCACGTTAGTATATCATGGTACAGAGCTGCGTGGATGCAGTGTAGAGTTCTGTTAGTCTGTCAGAATATGAGGTAGTGTTGAGTAGTTTTAGTGTATCGGGGCACAGGGCAGTGTTGAGTAGTGCAGGTATATTAGGTTACAGGGCAGTGTTCAGTAGTGTTAGTATATAAGGGCACAGGCCAATGTTGAATTGTTTTAGTGTATCAGGGCACAAGGTCACTGTGCTCACACTCTGTGTTCAGGTTGCCCCTGTGGGAAGTGTGTGTGTGTGAAAGTTTGAGCTGTTGTGTGCTTCCCGCTGGAGAGTCTGTCTCAGCTCCTTTCTTTAGCTGGGTTTCTATTTGCACAGGAAGAGAGGAGGCTGTGTGGGGGGGAAGGGGGGAGTCAGGCTCTTAACACAAAACTCTACCAGTGTTTTCCTGAAAAGAATGAAGCTGCCACTGTGAGCTGGAGCTCTGTGGACAAGCCCCCCTCCTCTGTGAGCTGGAGCTCTGTGGACAAGCCCCCCCCCCTCCTCTGTGAGCTGGAGCTCTGTGGACAAGCCCCCCCTCCTCTGTGAGCTGGAGCTCTGTGGACAAGCCCCCCCCCCCCCTGTCAGACGGGCCTCTCCGGCCCCCCCTCGCTGGCCCGTGCTGCATCCCCCCCCCCTCTTCCCCCCCTCCCCCCTC
>JAABNY020000048.1:64090-81134 GCA_015164015.2 Brevimyrus niger
TTGGGGTGCTGTGTGCTGGGGCGGAGGACGGGGCCGGGGCTGGGTGGGGGGGGGGGGGGGCGGGGGGGGGGGGGGGGGGGGGGGGGGGTGGCTTTTATTTGTGCACTGGTGGCTACAGAAGGTGTCCTGAGCTTATTCAAGCAACCTTGCCCCAAGGAGGACTAGCAGGGGGGCAGGGGGGGTGGGTCTCGCAGATGGGGGAGGGAATGTCGATGTGGGGCGACGCAGACAGAATGCGGATGCATTAACCTCTGCCCTTGCAGGAGAGCGTGGACAGGCTGTCACAAACCAGCCGTCAAAATGAGCGTGTAGACACGCCAACAGGCCGCTCACATTCACAGAGGGGCTTTTGATCATCTTTTTGCACTGTGATTCAAGTTCATGGCAGTATATATAACTTACTAAAGAAATTACATATATTGGTTAGAGAGCACAGAGCTTGTGATACAGAGAAGGCCATTATCACCTGAACAGGTACAGTAAAGTGTTCATGACTGGGCAGATGCGCAGAGCACACTGGTTCGGTACAAAGGTCTTCACCGTAGACGGTATTCACGGTATTCGTGTGCGTTTTCCCACAGCAGTGGTGTAGCCGCTAAAAGGCCCAAGGAAGAGGCCCGGGAAAGGGGCCCATAGGAGCCCTGGGCATCCCTGCTTCCTGTTTACCCTCCTGCTTTCAGGATGCTCCATTCCTGTCGTCTGAGGTCTTTCTGCTGCCATGGCACTCTGCACTCTGCATTCCTTTCCACTCTCCACGGCTTCCTGTGTTTCTGCTTGGCCCTGCCATCCTAAAGGGGGGGTGCCTCGATCCCCCCAGCACTGTGTGCACTAAGAAGGGGAGTGTGGGTGTGTCAGGGAGGCTGTCTGTCTGATGCATCGCACAGCCCTGAACACGCCTACGGCTCCACAAGTAGGTCAAGCGTCACATTCATCACCCGCCCAGCCCAGAATGTCCACCGCTTGGCTGCTGCCCCTGGTGCACACAGCTGTCATGTCGACGTCCAGCATGGCTTCCAGCAGACGGCCTGATGGATCCATCAATATCACATCCCAGGCTGGCTTATCGATCCCCTGCTTGGTTGGCTCTGCTTCTTTACCAATCCCATGTGACTCTGGCTGACCAGGTGTGAAGTGGGACAAGGGTGCTAATTGAGTGCTGGTGGTTCTGATCTTGTTCTGCTGTAGTATAGCAGAGTTTTCCGAACAATGAACAGAACAAGAGACCACAGACTGTATCAGACTGTGAAATCATCCTCTGTGCCTCCCTGCTTCAGCCTTTGTCTGCCTCTGCCTCCTGTTTCTGCCTCTGTCTGCCTCTGCCCCCTGCTTCAGCCTCTGTCTGCCTCTGTCTGCCTCTGCCTCCTGTTTCTGCCTCTTCCACATCTGTCTGCCTCTGCCTCCTGTTTCGTCCTGTCTGCCTCTTCCACATCTGTGTCTGCCTCTGCCTCCTGTTTCTGCCTCTGTCTGCCTCTTTTACATCTGTTTCTGCCTTTGCCTTTTTTGTCTTTGTCCTTCCATGTGATCCACCAGTGTTGTTATTCCATCAAAAGCATCAAAACAGCAGTTGGGACCTTCTGAAGTAACCAGATGTAACCATAGCCGGCTGTTAGGACCATGGCTACTCATCTTCAGTTCCGTTGTTTACTGAAGATTTACTGTGGTCAATTCTAGCCCTCGGACACAGCTATGCAGTATACAGTCCAGCTGAGATTTACTTAGCTGCAGTTGTTATTTAGACAGGACATCACATTCCATGCTGTTGTATATTTCCACTTATAGGCAACCTGAAAGCATCTGGTCCTTCTGGCAAAAAGTATGTTTGATTATCCTGTGAAATCAGATGTAGGACGTCGCCTCTCACATGATGCACTCATCTTACTTCCCCCTGCACAGGAGTCTGCCAGACCCCCCCCCCCTCCCCCCCGTCTGATACAGCAGGACCCCAACAACAGGGGCAAACCACCGTCAAAGGGCACAAGAACAATGAAGCTGATTTGATTGCATTATAGAATATATGGGGAAAGGCCCATCTTGTCTTCAGGAGATGCCTCTATAGGCTCCAAACCTACAAGGACAGAATTTAAGCTAAATTGGTTGGTTCTTATGCAGAGATTGGTGCAGAGATAACTCTGATGACTCCCTTTACTTCTGCTGTGGTGCTGAGCCAGCCATCAGACCTCAGTGTCAGGGCCACACAGACTGACCGTCGTCTCAGCCTCGGCTGTGGTTTGGGGCCGAGCTTAAGGTGCCCATATGCTGGACTCGAGCTCAGAGGGAATCAGCCACCAGCAGCCTGGAGGTGAAGGAGAGCAAGCGGCTTCGAGGGTGGCCATCAGACCCCATTCTTCACCCCAAGCTCAGACGTAGGGAAGTGCAAGCTAAGGGCTTCTCTCCCTGGCAAAGTGCCCTGTCAGCAGTGAGAGATTCTGGGGGGAGTTGTGACCCCACTCACTGCTGCTGAATCTGTATTCTGAAGGTGAGCTGCATTTTGAGGATGAGGGGATGTTCACCATGTTGTTGATGTCACTGCTGCATTCCGTGGCGCAAGAGACAGGTGCCTCAGTGGTTTGTGCTTGCCAAGGTGGGGGGTGGGGTGCTGTGGTGATATAGCGCCCCCTGGAATCCTCAGGCACTGCCAGAGCCAAAGCCGTTCTAAACTGGTGCCGGGTGGATGTGTAAACAGTGAAGACATCCTCCTGGTGTTGGTCTCCAGTGGGTTATGGAAAGGTGATGTAAATAAGGGCATTTTCCAGTACATCCAGCTTACAGCTCAGAGAAAGAATGATTATTGCCTGGACGAGGTGATTCATTATCTGAATAAACACACGATAAAGGCCACTGAGTGTTAGCACTGTGAGCGCGTCTTTAGTCCTGCTGGCCTGGTGTTTTTGTTGAGAGTTTTATGCTGCAGTCTTGCAGACTGATACACGCTGAAATCTGGGACAGAGCTGAGCAGGAAGCTTGGCAGAGAAGTACCATGTTTGCTTTGGACTTGAGTCTGCAGGAAGGCGGGGTGACAGGCTGACCTGCGATAAGAACCAATAGAGTTAAAGCGATAGAGCCCCAGAACGGGAATCATGTATAATTATTTTAATATGTAAGTAGCTGCGCAAGTGAGGAAATTTCCACTGCGATTGTTGTCTTAGTGAACCAATATTTGTTTAAACATTTTCTCAAAATAAGTGGCACGTTGACATTTACATTGACCCACTTTGCTTCATTTCCTCCTATCAGTCGCACTCCTTTGCTTATCGCTCCACTTAATGGCGATGATTTGAATCTGTTGCTAGATAATAAACCTGCTCCAATCTGAAAGTTCCACGTGTGAATTTGGAGGAACGCACAAGTCATTTAATAAGCTACATTTAAAAATAGTTTTGGAAGCTATGACACAATGCGAATTATATATACCGCACATGACATGTTAGCGGAAAACATAAAGCAACGATGATTGAAATAGAAAAGATTCATTTTGCGCCATCTGCTGTTTGTTACAGGAAATTACATTTAAAGGTGATTATGTGGGTACATATCTACTGCGAGCCGTTTCACCACTTTTAACTGTGATTTATTCAGACAGTTTGAGTGCTTCCAGTCATAGTAAAATGTATCTGGAAAGTGTTAACTGGCGATTGTTCAGTAAACTGTCCAAAGAGACAAAAATCAGTTTTTAATGCTGATAGGTCAGACTGCGACATGGCCAATGGAAACAGTAGCAGAGCCTCATGGAAACAGATTTTGGTATGTCAGGACCTTCCCAAGTTTCCTGTTTGCTGCTTTCACTGCTGTCACTGGGCTCCTGAGAATAAACATGTAGCCATTATTTGGATCAAATAGTCACTGGTTGAAACCAGTGTCCCTAAAGGCTACGGCCGATGACATTAAGCATTTTTCACTGGACAGAAAGTTTGAGCGACAGAGGGGTAGGCGGCACTGAGGGAGTTCATACGCTGTCTTTACTCGGGATGGTTTGCCTGCCTGACATATTATCAGGTGTGGATGACAGCTATGTCATTTCTCCTGCCATTGGCTTTGGTCATTGTCTGGTGTTGGGTTTGGGAGTCAGGTTCGCCTTTACTGCTCCCATTGCTCACACTGTCAGTGCGGCAGATCTAAGGAGCGTGGTGGCGGTCGTGTTGGCCGTGAGGGGCAGAGAGGCCTGGGTAGTACAGAGTTATAATGTAAATGATATTCTGTCTACTGTCTGAACATGCAGGCTGAGAGACAGAGACCTTTGTTGTCGGTCTTCGTGAGAAACACCACCAAACCGGTCTCGTGATCAGAGTCACCAGCTAACAGCGGGTGTGCGTGTACACATGTGCAGCACGTGCAAACACACACAGACACACACGCACACACACATACACAAACACACATGCACATACATAATCCTAAACCAAAAAAATGTCCCCACACACAGATACACGCACACAGACAAACACACACAGACACTTCTACCATCTCCCCTTCCTTGTAGTCTTTTCAATATCCTATCAGATGAAATCGAGATCCGTTACTATAATCAGCACTAGCACTGCTGAGCCTGTCGCTCACATGTGAACACTAGGCAGACAGCCGGACGCCTGAACCTCTCTCAGTGCACGTTCACTGCTCTCTTTGACTGTTTGAAAAACTGTTTTCACCGCAAACTGTGTCCGTCCTTTGAAAATGACAGAAATCTGTGAGTTACTGGGTTCCTTCACCATGATACCATCAATCGGACAGAGCAGTCAGAACTCTGGGGGAGTGAGGAATTCCTGGCTGTGTGGGACTGCCTGCCCCTCCCCCACATCTCCCTCACCAAGTTATTTCCAGCCAGGGATGGAAACTCTGCATTTTTCTCACAATAGAGACGAGCAATTTCCCACCTCCTGCTTTGGAATTACGCTGACAGGCAGGAATGTGTTGTGTGCTGCACGTCACCCACTAATATCACCGAATGTTTACTGACTACAGCTGCTGCAAAGCTCTGCTAGATTCTTATGATGCCTAATCATCACTGGTTGGAATATTTTAGATGTTTTCAATGCTGTCATGTCTTGGGAAATAATTACACAACCTCTGGCTAAGCAGATATGTCTAACCAGACCCTTCCCTCTTTTCCTCTGTAAGGATCCGAGCTCAGCCATGGTGTCCCGGCCTCAGGATGCTGTGTCAGTGTCCCGCTCCTCCCCAGGAAGCTTTAACCCCATGCTAAAGAACCAGATCATTCGGAAGCACCTCCTACAAGTGGGTTCTCGTCAGTGCCCAATAATAACTAGTGGGGTTTTTTGAGGCGTCGACCTTGTGAGAAAGTCTGGCTGGGGTGATACAGAAATGATTGTCTTGCAGGAGAAGCAAAGGCACATGGAGCAGATGAATGGAAACCAGGTCCCAGAATGCCACCAGGTGGCGCCGTTTCAAGGTAAGGCTGCCACAGCTCTGCTCAAGACTGGAGGACAAATTCATGTTGACTCATCGAAATAAGTGATAGAACTGTTGATAATAGATGGACATACATGACTGAACAGCGTCCCCTCATGTCTGTTTGGCTGTACTGCGGGGGGTTACCCAGGCAGGTCATTGTCCTGCTCACGCTGTCCTCGTCCTTCTCCCTCCATCAGGTGCAGGCAGGCTGCTGCCCCCTGAGTGCAGCTACCCAGTGGGGGCGCCCTCTGCTGACCCACCCATGATGCCTCATGGCCCTGTGGGGCCCGGCAGGATGGGCATTCCCCAAGGGCCACATGGCCATTTAGGTCGCCCTGGAGGGCCCTTCATGGGCAACTCAGGCCCCAAACAACCTCTGGGCCACCCCGCCCAAGCCTCTGAGTTTGGCGTGCTGCTGCGGCCTGGGCAGGGCTTCGCTGGCACTGCCCCGCAGGTGCGGCCGCCAGTCCATCAGGCAGCAGCCAGAGCTGGGATGCCAGTCCCAGGCTTTCCCAGTGCATCTCTGCAGCCACCACAGCCCCAGCACCTCCGACATGCTCTCCAGCAGGGCGGCGCTACACCACGCATGGTCTTCAATCCTCAACAGCCGCCCCCGCCTCAGATGCCAGTGTGGCAGCAGCAGGGGCCTCCGCGGCTCACGTGCGACACCCACATGGACCCGGGACTCCAGCAGCAGGCGTTCACGGGTGGGGGGGGGCGCCTCGCCCAGTTTGCCCAGTCGCCTGTGCGTACAGGGATGCCGGGAAACTTTGCCCCCCTGCAAACAGGCCCACCTCCTAACCAGGTTGCTCCTGGCTTTCCCAGCAGACAGATGCAGAAGATACAAACAGGACATCACATTTCCTCAGTGGGACCCCCAGGACTACGGCCCCGAGGCCCCCTGTTGGCCACGGCTGGGATGACACCAGTGACACCTGGCATGGTGCACGCAACCCAGAGTATAGCCCCCAGCTACCCCTCCCCCTCTAGTAAACATAACCCAGAGGCAGCCTACAGTGCCGGGAACCCCGAACACAAACTGACACCCTATGAATACAACCATCAGCAGAACAATGGACTTATCCCTGAGGCACCAGCAGGTGGCGGTGCAGAGGTGGACTTCATAGATACTTTGGTGGGCTCCAATGAGGACTGGTTGAACAGTCTAACCATGATTGATGAGTACCTGGAACAGAACTCATGAACGGCCCTTGGTGGAAAAGGGTCTGAACGGCCTCTTCATCCCAGCCTGGATCTGGATGTTTGTGGGTGCAGCTACAGGGACATCTGACTCATTGCTTATTTTGTAACATTTTTTACATCAGCCTCCAGATTTATGAACTACAGCAGGAATAAACGACGATTCCCTTCTCAAAGTTTAAAGTTTAAAATCCAAATAAGAAACACTGGCCTGTTTTATTCATATATAAATGTGGAAGTCTGCCTGAATAGTCCTTAGCTGTCTACATAGATCATTGTTCAGACATAAGGGTCATACCCAGAATTTGGGTACAATTCCATGACAAAACTCACCCTGACATAGCTACTGAATGCTAACTTACGCTCTGCAACAGAAATGACATCAAATTAGAAATTCATATTAGAAAGTCCTGTTTAAATGTTCAAGCTTGGACTGATTCTCCTTTCGGTTACTCATACAAATTTGCATAATAGACAGCCGATGCAGTTGTACTTTTTGACAATTCATGCACTGTTTGAATTCCTGGACTGCTTGGTGCTGGTGATAGATGAGAAAGACTAAGTAAAACCGTGAAGGTTTGACATCCAAGGATCTACAACAGGGCTATGCAACTCAGGCCCTTGATTCCAAATCCAGGCCTTGTTTTCAGTTCTCCCAGGTAGTTAGCTTTTCTGATTCTGATTGGTCAGAGGCTTCACACCTGACTCACAGGTGAAGGAAGGCTGGAAAATCAGCAGGCCTTGGCCCTTGGGGACCCTGAGTTGAATAGCCCTGATCTACAACATCCTTTCAGTGGAATGGATACGAGGACATTACCAGCAATAACATCACAGCACCTTCTTTATTCCCTCTACTGAGGTCAGATTCCTGATGTTGCCGTAACTAAATTCCTAGCGACGTTGCAAGGTGATATGTTTATGACATCACAGTGACATTAATGTGGCACTTTGGACAGGTGGTTTCTTTTAGGAGGGGTGTGTAAATAAGTATTTTGTAAAGTGGGTTTTCTTAAGGTATATCATCTTAGAAAAGAGAAGTAAGCATATTTATCCTTCTTTTTTGGAACAAATGATCATTTGTAAATAAAAACAAAAATAATGTTCAACTGAAAATGGAATTATAGGTCAGAATGTTTTTTTTTTATTAGGTAATTTCTTCATTGCATTTGTTTTGAATCTGCAGACTGTACAGCGGCCTTCTTGGTAATACTGTGTATTACAGTGTTGAGCTTTCTGTTATGTTTTTGACATAACGTATCTGGCTTTCTGGTCTTGGCAGAGCTATGGAGTATAGCAGAAGAACCCTAATATCCCTTCGCCCCTGTGTCGCACCTCCTGGTCAAAGTGCCTCTATGTACCCCCCACCACAGGGGAGCCCACAAGCGTGCTGATCGATGCAAAGCGGCCATAAAGTAATCTGACGCTCATGGACTGCAGACTCTGGAGGCCCCATCTACTCCTAGGGGTCTGGTCTTCCTTTTAAATGTTAATTTCACAAAACACAAAGAGTCCTATTTGCTGTGCTTCTCTGGGCTGAGGTATTTTCTGATGAAAGAGCTGAGGGGGGGCAGAGGTGGCTCCTGACCAGGGTGTGACACTGGGCTCTGGGGTTTTTAGTTTCAAGTAGGTGGCCTAAGGTTGCACTGCTGAAGCCTCTGCCAAGTGCTTAGCGTCCCTTTATGAAAATCACCCAGCTGAGGGGTCTGAGGGGATTTTACGATAAGCCATTACTGTCTGCACATATTGCTGATTTATTTTATTTGTCTTGGTATTTGTTAGGTAAAAAAAAAAAAATAATAAAACTGTATCCATGGTCAAGATTGTGTTTGTACAATTTTGCATTGATTATCCGCTACCTACACGCTCCTTCTCTCCCCATGAAACACTGCCTGCTGAGATCCATATTTTGAAGTTTAGTGGTCATGCTGGGAACCACAGTATTGACATCTAATAATGACACTGTAGACCTGGAGTGGCACAGTAACACTGCAGGTCACGGCGCTGACTCACATTTCCAATCTCCAGGGCCGATTCCCGTCTCCACTCTGTCTGTTTGTCTGTGTGTGTGCTGATCTATATATTACATTGGTAGAACCCAACTATTTTGACCTTGTGGGGACTTTTTTTTGGTCCCCACAAAAGGAAACTCAATTTTATAAGAAACTCTGACTGCAATTAAAAAAACTAAGAATATCTTTTATTTTGTTTGGTTACTTACAATTAAGGTCATGTTGGGATTAGAGTTTTCTCCGTAGAAATGAATGTACTGTCCCCACAGAGGTATAATTACAAACCTGTGTGTGTGTGTGTGTGTGTGCGCGCGCCATTCTGTCAGAGTGTATCCCTGTCTGGTGCCCTGTCTTTTCAGGGATAGGCTCCAGGCTCCCTCATGACCTCATCCAGCATGAATGATTGGAAGATGGATGTATTTTAGGCCTAACTTTCTTTACAGCTCTCTTGTGTGATTAAGTTTGTTATTAAATTATACTGGCCATTAAGCCTAATTTGGCTAAACAGAGACATTTATAATCTACTCAGCAGTAGCTTGTCCTCTGACAATAACTGACAATAAGTCAGATTATTATACACAACAGAATGAATGTACCAGTATTTCAGCAGAGAGCCTGGAATGTTTTGCTGATTCTGAATGTTGCTTTTAACCGTTTGTTCATTATGTGGTGACAATACCAAGGTTAGGGTTAGGTTAGAGTTAGGAATTAAGAGTTAGGTTTAGGATTAGTGTCCTCTATCCAGACAGTCAGACGTCCCCAAGCCACCTGCATTGTCATCACTCCGTCCAGGTTCTGCTGTCGGTCACTTTCTTTCTCTTCTCCCTTCAACATTTCAATGTACTGACAGCTTCATTCTGGTCTTTTGTGCCTGAAGTGAAAGTTCAGGCTTGATTTGATTCTGCTCATCAGTTTGCCCTGCTGTCCATGTCTTGCTTGAAAGTTCTTTCTTCTTGTCCAGCTTTCCCATCCATACAGAGTCACAGAAGACACTGTATTCTGAACAGTCTGGATCTTCAAGCTAAGTGAAATGTCTGTACTTTTGAAGGCTTTTTTAGGTTAGGGTTAGGTTAGGGTTAGGGTTAACCCTCCATCACAGACCTGCTAACTGCCTGCCAACACGTCTGACCACTAAGTCCTCTGTTGCTGATATTCCAAGGAGCCAAACCGCAAACTTCCATTCAATTCAATTTTCAGTTTTATTTGTATAGCTCATTTTCACATTACATTGTCTCAAAGCACTTTACATTATCCTGCCCAAAGCCCCCAGTGAGCATTCAGAGGCAACAGTGGCAAGGAAAAACTCCCTAGAAGGAAAACACCTTGGGAGGAACCAGACCCAATGGGGGAGCCCGTCCTCCAGGGGGCAGCAGAGGAAGTCCAAGTCTTCACCAGCTAGACTACAGTCATGTCTTTGCAGTCTCTTCATTAACTTTCCTTGTGAGAATTTGCAGATCTTCTTCACCCTCCCCAGCAATTGTGGTCATCAGTGTACTGAAGACTGTTGTGTCATCCTCCAACCCAGAGCTGTCTTCTACTAGTCAAACCTTTCTTGTTATATGCGTACAAGACTAATTGTTCTTGGCAATAGTCTGCATCCCTGTGTAACTCCTGTATCCTTCGTGACAGTGTAGAAATTCCTGAGAAATACCTGAGAAAATTCCATGTTATGGCCAAGTCAACAGAATTGCAGATTTTTTTTTTAATCATTAAAGAAAATGTTCCCCTCTTTCAGGCATTCCTAGATTTTTGATTACCCATCATACCTGAAGAGTAATGTTCCTTTTTCCTTTCCTTCACTTTCCCCGAATACAGCCTGCACATCTGATAATTATTTTTCTTAGTAGTGCTCTAAAGTAATTTTTTTTTATTTAGGAAATTGCACATAGTCTGCATCCTCTGCAGGTCTCAGTGTTGGAATACAAACATCTAGTCGAGCAGGTCAAGCATCTTAAATCACTCTTGTGTTTTCTCTGTAGCCAATAGACATCCTCCAGGCCATTTCTTGGAAGTCTGATGGCCTGCTTGTTCCCTTTGAGCATCACTTGAAGCCTCCAAATAAGTAGTTCATGATCTGTTCCACAATCAGTTCCAGACCATGTCTCTGCTATTTAATCTCATTTGGCACAGAGAATGGAGTCTATTTTGTTTGCATGACCTCCATCTGGTGATGTCCAGGTGTAAAGACGCTTGAAGAGTATGTTGGCAATCAAGAGGCTGTTCTTCCCTGCTTTTTCCTGGTCCATCTGCTGGGACCCGTGTACCAGGTGACTATGACAGAAAATTCCAGGTAATATAACTATAAGCATCATAAGCTCATGTGAGGGAGTCTCCTCACCTTCACAGCAAGGCATGGCATCATGAGGGGATTTTCATTTGTGCCTGCTGATTTTTTATATATATTTACTCATATTGGCGTCAGTGCTCATGGGGAAGCATTGTATGTTGATTGGAAAAAGCTGAGCAAAGCATTCAAGCTGTGTTTCTCATTATAAAGGCGAGTCTTAGCACTTCTAAAAGTGTGATGTGGTCGTCCAGCGGGACACTGGTCTACAGTTGGCAGCTCAGGGCCCCGTGTGCCACCTAAGGAGCTTCAGAAATGCCTCTGCAGCTCCAGGTCTGCGCCAACTCTCCTGTCCTGTTGTTGGGCGTCTCCTTCTGTCACCACAAACTAAAGCCATGCTGGATGCAGGTTGCTGCCAGTGTTACTGCTCAGCCTGGTTTTTTCCCATGAGGGACAGAGAGCGACAGAAAATGCAAGAATATCTCATATATCAGACATAAATATTTCACTGCTGGAGAAATAAAAAGCATTTTAATATTCACAAACAACAGCATATTGCACACTGAGCATTTAAAAAAACGTCAAGATGACTTGGATCGGTATCAAGCTTTGGGGAACCTTGAGTTGTGAGCAAGAATTTGAATTTCTCTGCTAAATTTAGGTGATGCTCACATTGCATAGGATCTCTAAGTTCTAAGAAAAAAAAGTCAGTGTAGTGATGTCAATCAAGGCAAGGCGACATGATCCAACTACAGTGGTAGCTTCACCCCTGCTGTCCAGGCAAACGTGCGTTTAGTTCCCTGAGATGGAGACATTGATCTTTAGCTGAATAAGTAAATCCGGTTACTTACTTCTACCAGTGCCATAGTTTCCATACTAAAGACATGATTTACATGCTGCAATCTGATACCTATTAGTTGCTGCTTAATAAGTAATTAAGTGGCTTTTTGGCAGTTACAGTGGGAGACAACAGCAGAACACAATAAAATGTGGAAGGTCTGATAACAAAGGCAAATAATTGAGCTTGAGGGATCAATATGCACCAAGCGCTGCAGAGATGTCAAGCCACAGAGGCTTGGGCCTCAGTCCAATAATCCTCTAATCTGGGTTCAGTGCCGGGTCAGTGCCCTGGAATGGTGCCCTCAACTGCTACGAGCACATCCAGAGGGCTGACAGAGGCCCATTTACTGACACCACAGATCTGTGGCAATAAAGCTCAGATGATTGCAAATGTTATTTAAACACAGGAACTTCAAAGGAAATGCTGCCCAAGACGTTTCATTTATACATGGTGTGCAGTTTATATCCCGTCTTTATATCTGATGTTTAAATGTTGCAGTAAAGGGCACAGAAGAGAGCTTTATGTGGGGGGAGGGGGGTACAACTTCACAAATGTAAAGTAAAGGGTTTTTTGGAGGGGGGGGGGAGGGGCAAATGACATAAATTACTTGAGACCTGTTGGTTAGAAAGATGCATCACAATCTGCAATTACATAGACATAAAAACTGCCAGAGGTAAGTCGAGGCGGAAACTATTAAGCCTATTTTTGTCTATAAAGAACGTATCATATGACGTACTGTGGTGGGGTTTTGCTGCAGCAAGTTACGAAGTTGCCCAGTCTTTTTTTTCTCTTTCTCAGTTCTAAGGCCGTGATGCGTCTTTTATAAAGCCTGGTGGGAAATAAATTCAGCCGCCTGTAAACCTCTCATCTTTATAAAGAAAGAAGTTGATGTCTGACGACCCATGAGCTGATTTTAGTACCGGTATATTAATCACATTGATGACGATAAAAGATTACCTGCCAAACAGTATCATATCAACAGTACAATATCGTTGTTACAGTTTTATTATCGCTTACTTGTTCATTTGCTTATGTCACGGATTATGATGGACTCGAATTCCCAGAATGCTTTGCGGGACACGGCCTAGTAGGCAACCAATGGCGGCGTCCCGGAGGCGGTCCCGTCACTGCGAATGAGCTCGCTGTCGGCGGCGCAAACACAGACGCAGAAATCCGCTAAGACCGAAGTGCTCAGTCGTGCTCGCTGGGTCAGTATGTGCATTTTTCACTTAAATATTTTATGAGGATACCGCCGAGTAGCTCGCAGACTAACACCGCTCGCGCATTTCAGACGGCAGCGCGTACTGCAGTCGGCAGGTGGCGTGTTAATTAGGCTGTCCCGAGTGAGGCTCGCTCCATTAGCCAGCTAGCTAGCTTCCCGGTACTGGCGGCGGCGGTGGGTGCCGCCGTTAAACTTACATAACTAAGCCTTACGGGCTGCCCTATTAGGGAGGGAAAAGGACCATTCCTCTGCCCCTTTAGTCCTATAGTTCGCTTGCCCGATGTCTACTAGCCGGACAGCTTCGTGTAAAAAGCGTTTGTTGCGCTCCTCAAAACTTTAGTTGTCACCAACTTCAGACTTTGGCTGGACAATGAGGCTTGACTGGGGGCATCTCCGGCCCGGCGTCTCCTCCGGCTGTGTGGCCTTAAAATACGGCAGATCGGCCGTCGTGAGGCGACCTGCAGCTTGTCCCTCGATGTGTGTGAGGCTGTGCGGTTCCCGAGAACCGCCGGGGTGAAAGCGGAGGGTGTTTTATGCCGGTTACTTGGAGTTTGTGGTGACCAGCAGTTAGGCCGAGCTGTCGTGCTCACTCACAGCTACATACTGTATGTCCCGGTTTTGCTTCGTCCATAAAGGTTACTTAGTCAGGCACTCGGGCTGTAGGTGTCATCCGTTAAATCGTGACTATTCGGGACTCCGGCAGGAGGACCTGTCCTCCCGCGATGTGCAGGCTGGTCCGGTTTGGCTGTACAGCTTCCCGGCTGAAGTATCCCACCCCTTCGAGTTACTGTATTATGTCCTTGCTAATTATATGTTAAAAGTAGTTTGCAGAAACAATAATCCATGCCAAAATATGAAATATAATCACATGTATTGTAATGACGGTGTGTTTGGAGACAAGTGACAGCTGGTTTTAAAAAAAATCACCGAACATTTTTGTCTTTACATTTTCAGGGGTTTTAAAAATTAACATTTAGATTAACCTTAATATTAGCAAGCAGGATAGTGTGGGGGAATGTAACTGTGCCTGGTAAAATCTGAGCCGGGGGTATTAACAGGGCATTTGTGTAAATGCTGCAGATGAGATGTGTCCTGACTGCAAAGTGTGTGAATTTCAGTCCAGTTAGAGAATATGCAGAAAGAATCATCCCCTAATGGTAGACCAATTTATGGATGGATGAAATTGGGGATTACGCAGATGGTGCACATGTTTTTAATGGACTGATTAAACTTTATTGCCACTAAAAGCATCTTTGTAGTGAAATGTCTTGACCAATCAGCCATGCCCAATAAACAAACTCGCTGCTTTGCCGTTTTGGGGGCGGTGCTGATTTTGAGGGTGTGCTCAAACTCACTGCCTGTTGCCTGCTTCATTATTGTAACCATTACAATTATCAATTGTAATGACCTTGCTGTGTCTTCACATGGGTTTCACATGGTCAGATTATGCAGATATGAATGTTAAAAATATTCCCTGTGGCCTGACCTGGCTGGACGAGGTTCCTTTGTGCTATACCTCACCTTATATTCATTTAGGTCAGCTGCACTATGACCTCCTAGCCCCAGTCTGCGTTAACCATTAACCACTGGTGACTGTATGACGGCTCGCGACCAGTGGGACTTTGCTTTACAGCTGCTGTGTTTCGTCAGTGAAAGATCTCACTTTTTATCCGCCCCTCCCCAGCTGGAAGTGTCTCATCCAGAGCACCCTGAGCTATGGCTTCCGCTCCGTTACCAGTGTATAACTCAAACTCTCTGGATATAAGCTCCTGCAAAAATGTAAGTACCCATTTCTCCCTGTGTGTTAAGACTCCTGCAGTACGGTGTCACTGTCGGGCTGGGACAGGGTGTGGGAAGCGAGACGTGCAGTGCCGTGCAGGCAATGAGGCGCAGTGCTCCTCTGCTGCTGCATTACCTTCTGCTTACCTGTGACAGTAAAAATAAAGTTGCTGGAGTGGCTGAGACTCCCACTGACACTGCGCAGTTCTATTCCCGTCTGAAGGCTGGCGTGCTGGGGGCGCCGACTCATCGTTGCTGCATTTTTCTCTTATCAGCCAGGATGATCTCACTGTGGGGCCACTATCCACATGCTCTCTCCATTCGTCATCGCGCCAACTGTGGCCGTCCCCAGGCTGTCACTCTGCCTCCAGAGCGCAGCACCTTTGCATCCGAATGTCACATTTTTCTCTTGGAAAGTATGCCCTTCTAGTGGCTCTGGGACAGTTTCCTTTATGTGTTGTACAGGTGTTAAAGGTTAACCCATATGGAAAATGAATGATAATCTCTGTTCTCTGAGCTTAAACTTGATGTGCCATTGCTGTCATTTTCATCGGCTAGTCCTAAAGGGATGCACACCCTTGGTTGGCTTTTTCCACTGTGCAGTGAAGTGTCCACACTGACGATACTGTGCAGTGAAGTGTCCACACTGGCGATTCTGTGCAGTGAAGTGTCCACACTGGCGATACTGTGCAGTGAAGTGTCCACACTGGCGATACTGTGCAGTGAAGTGTCCACACTGGCGATACAGGCCTGCACTGAGGTGGCTCACAGGCTACTGGGTTTTCATCCTTTCCAGTCCCTGGTACCCAGTGTGAGAGGGACTGCGTTTTGTGCTGCGCCTCTCACCTTATAGCTACACATTAGTTGTCTGAATAGCCACAGAGCATGCCATTACTCAGAAGCTCCCAGTGTGTGGTCACAATCAGTGGCATCTTGCCGGCGGGCAGCCATGCTTTCTGCTTCATTGATCATTGACTGTGCTGGAGAAAGTGCTGCTGTACACATTTTTATATGCATGTCATAAAGGAGAGATGTTACAAAGGACATTGGAGCAGCAAATGGATCCACTGGGAGCAGATTCCTCCAGGCTCTGGCTCTGCCATATGGGATCATCTCAGTTTTTATCTCCCATTCTTTTCTCCTCTCTCACCTCTGTGTGACTGTAATGTAGCATCTTTAAGCAGAGTTGAGTAGAGCCCTTACTGGTTGGTATTTTCAGTCCTAATTTTGTAAGGAGACGTTTTCTTTAAATTTTGTAAATCATTGTAGGCATCAAGGGAGAGCCTTAGGATGGAGCTGCTCACTGATGCCCCCTTGCTGCCCGGGGAGGAGAGGGTGATCGGTGAGTCTCTCACGCCCTCTGTCTTTAGTTCTGGAGATGGACGTTCTTCAGAAGGTGGAAATCACTGATTTGGTCGACCAGTACGTACAGCGGTCGTGTGTTGTGGATCTAGACCCCGTAGAGTGTGGATGGTGACATTAAGGTATGGGGGTGTCTGTAAATCAGTGCTGACTCCTGTCTCTCCCCTCAGACAAAGACATCATCTACATTTGCCCCTTCAGCGGGGCAATAAAGGGAAGAGTGCTCATCTCCAACTACAGGCTGTTCTTCAGGAACGGCGATGCTGTGAGTCTCGCTTGTGTTGTTAGTTTCTCACGCGTCCACATTTCCATGTGTGGTAAACAAATGCATTTTGCTATAAGCGGTGGGTCGGACTTCACTGTGAGCCGCTTGTTCGCTGCGCAGTACAGACTGGACAGACAGACTGGCCGTGCCATGTTTAAGTTCTGTTGGAGTGTGTGGGTGTCAGTGTGGCTTTGCTCCCTTCCACCCGTCACCTCTGGCCTGTAGTGGGCAGCACCGACCCACTTCTCTTCCTCTGCCGGGCAGGATCCAGCGGTGACTCTTGAGGTGCCACTGGGAGCCATAAGTCGGGTGGAGAAGATGGGTGGGGCTTCGAGCCGAGGGGAGAATTCCTATGGGCTTGACATCACATGCAAGGTCCCTCCCACGATCTGCTTTGGGCCAGCCAATGGGAAAGCGGCAGCCCTATGCACTCGGCCCAACCTGTGCCCATTTTGTGTGCCTTGCAGGACATGAGGAATCTGCGGTTTGCTCTAAAACAGGAGGGCCACAGCAGAAGGGACATCTTTGACATCCTGTTTCGATATGCCTTCCCCCTTTCCCACGGACTGGTCAGTCAGAGTCTGGCCCCTGTGGCTTCCCAGACGCGCAGACACAGACGCGCAGACACAGACGCGCAGACACAGACGCGCAGACACAGACGCGCAGACACGCAGGT
>JAABNY020000048.1:87194-105398 GCA_015164015.2 Brevimyrus niger
ATGCTCATGCTGGACGGCTTCTACCGCACGCTGAGGGGCTTCCAGGTGTTGCTGGAGAAGGAGTGGCTCAGCTTCGGCCATCGTTTCGCCGCGGTGAGTCTGGGCTGCTGGGGGTGACGCACCTCGTCTTGTAGGCGCCTTGTGGTTTCGAGACTCTGCTGTTGTACATGTGCAACAGAATGTTCAACTGTTACAGTCCTTAATCCAGTACAGTGTATGGGCTGTATTTACTGTGGATAAAGGGTTCAACGAAGCAGCTTAGTGGAGGGCAGTGTGGGTAAGTGGGATAGTCTGCTGGGTCTGTGATCAGAAGGTCGCCAGTTCAAATCCCTGGGCTGGCCGAGTGTTGTCTCTGGTGGGCCCCTGAGCGAGGCCCTTAATGCCATTTGCTTCAGGGGCTGACTGACCCTGCTCTCTCAATCATATACCGTGTTGGATAATTACTCTGTTAAGGAATGTAAGTGTGAGACACACACTATATCGATGTCTGTCTGTGTCTGCCGGTCACCAGCGTGTGGGACACGGGGACGAGAACCATGCCAACTCGGAGCGCTCTCCTCTATTCGTGCAGTTTGTGGACTGCGTGTGGCAAATGCTGAGGCAGGTGAGGCAACCCAGCTTTCTGGAGGCCCTGGGGAGGCACCCTTTAACCATCTGGACATCTCTACAGCTGCCTATATTGATAATCTGCCCCTCCCCCAGTTTCCCTCAGCTTTCGAGTTCAATGAGCTGTTCCTTATCACCATCCTGGACCATCTCTACAGCTGCCTCTTCGGTACCTTCCTCTACAACAGTGAGCAGGAGAGAGTCAGCAAGGTTTGTCGCCTCATTCCAGTGTGGACCGTCTTGCTGCTCAGTCTTTGTACACAAGCATCCATCCATCCTTCCATGCATCTACCATTTATCCATCCTTCTATCTTGCATCCTTCATCCATGCATCCACCATTCATCCATCCATCCTTCTATCTCAGTCATTCATCCATCCATCCTTCTATCTTGCATCCTTCATCCATGCGTCCTCCATTCATCCATCCTTCTATCTCAGTCATTCATCATCCATCCATACCAGCCTTGATGCATAACCATTTACAGGGACAGGAATGTCATTTCTGGGACCCCATTCAAAAAGTTCCGTAGTATAATTACTGACTATTTGTGACCAACAGGGGGCCCCAGACTTTGGGGTCATAATATATTATACAAAATACTTTCTTATTTTTTTTATGCAATCCTGATGTTGTATCTCTTCTTCAGATCAGATCGCAATTAAAGCTTGTGTTACTTCATTTGTCCACACATCCATTGATACTGCATTTATTTTATTATTATATATTCTTTTACATCTGTGATGTCATAGGGCAACCGGAAAAAACAAATACTAACGAGCTGAAACGAGCTGTGCCTGAACACTGGGGCAAGGGCTGTAGTCCGGCTAAGATGTGCATTTAAACGAAGCGACTGACGGCGTCTTTCTTCTCCCTGTGTCCAGGCAGTGCCCAGTAAGACCGTGTCCCTCTGGTCATACATCAACAGCCAGGCGGAGGACTTCACAAACCCCTTCTACGTCAACTATGAGAACCACGTGCTGTACCCAGTGGCCAGTCTGCGCCACCTGGAGTTCTGGGTTAGCTATTATGTGCGCTGGAACCCACGCATGAGGCCTCAGGTGAGACTGGCAGGCTGTCCCTAAACCCCCCCCCCCCCCTCTTGGGCTTAGGAAGCATCTCACTCGGCTCTAAGCTCAGCTATTGTGTGTGCTGGAGCCCTACGCCTGACTGTCTGTGCTTTAAAAAGCCCATCGCTTTGACCTGATCCATAATCCTCAGCCAGCCTCTCCTCAGAGTTACTACGTTAATGAGTGTAATGGCTTCCTTTGACTTCTGAGATACTGAGGTCCAGTGGATTATTATGACCAGTGAGGGCCACACAACTAATAGATTTTGTTCTCTGTTCTCTAAGTCAGCTCATTATAAAAACTGTGTGATAACGATTAGCCATCAAGAAAATAATTAGTCATTACCGAGTTTCCCCTGATATGGCAGAAAATCAGGGTACGCAGTCCTCCCGGACTCGGAGAAAATTGCTCCTGCATCCAGCCATCTGGCCAAACACTGGGAGTGGGAGATTCTGGCATAGCCTGCTGCTGCTAATTCATAAGGGTCATGTGACATGACACTGGCCAATCTGATGAAGAGGATCACATCGCATGACACCAGCCGGTCTGATGAAGTGTCACATGACAGGGCACCAACCAATCTGACAGAGGGTCACATGATGCGACGTCAGCCAGTCTGATGCACTCAAGTGTCTCCCCTCAGATGCCAGTGCACCAGAACCTGAAGGAGCTTCTGATCCTAAGGACAGAGCTGCAGAGGAAGGTGGAGGAGCTTCAGCGGGACGTCTCTTCGTTGCGCTCCATCACCTCAACCCCTGACCACGGCCCCTCGCCGTCCCATACCAGCACGCCTTTGTACACCACTGTATGATCATCCCTCCATGTCTGTTAGCCGTGTTTAATAATTCGCAGAGAAATCCACCCTAATACACCCGAGTCCTTCTTGTAAATATCAACAAACTAATTCTGCGTTGGTATATATTTTGTTCTAATCATGTGTACTATAGGATTAACAAGGCATGATTTTGCAGATGTAAGTTGAACCAGACTAAAATAATTAACTGCCCATTCCATGCTGGAATGATAGCTGATGTTTATTTCCTGAGTCCTGCAGGGTTAGGGTTAGGGCCCCAGTCTTGGGGCTGTCAGCATGGCGTTTGACTCAGTGGCCCATTTTCCTTGGGTAACACAAATCAGCCACTTGTTCTCCTTTCTGGGATCCTTTGTGTTAACTGTGGTACTTCAGAAAGAAAGCAGCATTTATTCTTGATAACCTTTTAAAATACATTAAAATCCCTATAGCTAATGTATATTTTAAACCTGTTTTGTCATTTTAATCTGAGTTTTGGATTGTTATACGGGCAGGTTATTGTACCAGTCCCAGGTCCCAGCCTGTACAGGGTGTCATTCCACCATGCTTAGATCATGTGACCAGTCTCTTTTGCTAATAGGAGAGGAGTTTAACCTTTGCAGTTTTTATAGCTTTTTAGTGATTCTGACACCTGGAAACCTGCAGCCTCGGTGTGTGGGATGCGGGGAAATGGGCATGGATACAGGCAGGGAAATGGGCTAAGAAACGGGTTGGGAAACGGGCGGGGACACTGGCAGGGAAACTAGCTGGGCACGGGCAGGGAAATGGGCTGGGAAAAGGGCAGGGACATGGACTGGAATACGGGTGGGGAACAGGCTGGGATATGGGTTGGAACACGGGTTGGGATACGGGCTGGGATACGGGTTGGAACACGGGTTGGGACATCCTTCCTGTGTAGAAAAACCACAGGGGCGTTTTTTATTTTAAAAAATCAGGTTCAGGAAAGAGGGCAGGAACTTTATTTTTCCAAACAGCAATTCAAATAAATTTAGGAAAAAAAACAAAGCGTATCCTCATTATAGAAATTCATTGCGAAATCATTGCGAAGTGAAAACGTCAGGCATTACACCATAGCTCTCTGTCACTCTCCCAACTGCCTTGAGAGATTTCACAGGAATTCAAATTCAGATGTGTCTTCCAAAATAGAGGAAAAATTATCCTTCATCTAAAACAGACATTCAAAGGAAACCCACCAAAAGTTCATTTTTGAAAGTATATCCAGTCTTCTACCAGTTCTTACAAAAGCATCCAAAGTCTGTCTCATGTGCTACAGCAAACAGTATTAAAAAACACAACAAAGATTTGGACGATACCCAGCGTGCAGCCCCTAAATGGGACTGTTCAGCTGGGTCTTCCATCCACCATCTTTATCCGGGGCTCTGTGTGAGGCCGACTCCCTGTTAGGTGACTGTAGTAGCAACTGCTGAACTGAAGGGGGCGACAACAAAGCTAGAACCCGTACAGGCACGGTACAGACATCCAACAGTCATGAACACCCCACATGATTATCACTGCAAAGAAAGTCATGTAGTTCACAAAAGTTGTATTCACATATTTCAGTTCAGTCCTGCTACAATGCGCATTACCACAAATCTGTTCTAATGTGTTTGATATATTAGTACCCAAATACAATCGGATTTGTATTTGTCAGATTTTCCATTGGAGAGAAAAGCGATGTGCAAACTACAACACAATATAGTCTTAGCGAGAAATGCTACTTCCATGCAAAAACATATCCACATAACATAATTCATCCTTTTTGTGCTGAGTACATGCCTAGCTGCATGGTGGCTGTGGCTCACTCCTCTGACTAATGATGAGTAAAATGATACTTTGTGAACCATTTCCTGTATTTTTTGTGCCCACTAGATGGTGCTCTCTGTTCAAAAAAGGACTCAAAGCATGCCCCAGCATTAACCAAAAGCACCATCTAGTGCAGTCAGAAATGTATATGTGTATTTTAAGACAACACAAGATAGGCGACTATTGATCCCACATTTACTTGTTACAACAGCCTAAAATAGAATAGCTAGTATGCAATTTTAGTGAACGTGAGGTTTTTTAGGAAGGCAAGGGCTGTGTTATAACTATATATATATATAAATATATAACTATATTTTTTAAATGTGTGTGCCCCCGGCCAGCCATAAGGCGCTTACCTGCTCCTGTCAGACCACATCCTCATTATTCTCTCCCTTCACATATGCAGCGTTCAGGCTCTCTGTCACACACAGGATGGGGAGGAGGCTCCATTAGGAGATGCAGGAAATAGCAGGCAGGCATAGATGCTAGTTCAGCCCCCAAGAAACCCTCAGAAGTCACACCAGCTCCTTGTTACTCAAATTTCAAACTAAAAAAAAACACCTACATTTTCAGGTTCAGTTTGCACACACACATACCACAGCCCCAATCACACTACAGCATCTCCAGCTTTGATCTCCATCCTTGTCTGAAAGACTCTCACCCTGGACGCTGAAGCACAACCTCTTCTTCTGGTAGGAGATGTAGCTGCCAGCCGCACCTAGCAGAGTCATAGCCAAAGCGCTAACGATGCCTGCGATTGTGCCGCTCTCCATGGTGGTGTCTGTGTAAGAGGTCAAGAAAGCCGCTGTCCCTCGGTACGATACACACACCTGACCGCACTGATCTTCAGCTTGACAGTAACTCAGTGATGCTGTACATTTCTACGTAAACACACATGGTAGCAGGTTGCCACTTATCACGCCGTACCAGAAGCGGCGTCGTCAGCTGAGTCTACGGTAGAGGATCTGCCTTCCCCTGGGAAAGGAAAGATAGCGGCGTTCACCAATTCAGCAGTTTGCTCAGCTAGCTTATCATTCGTCCATTACAGGCGCCTCAGTCATATGCAAGACAAGCTGGTGAGACTAACATCTGAAGGCCTCTGTGATGCCGCTAAAGCTGTAGCCGTCTCGGCATTTAAACTGAACCGCACACGTGAAAAATCTGTGGAACGGGGAGCCATAGTGACCTCTGCCTTTGTCAGGAACGTAGCCTCCACCATTTGTGATGCTGCTCAGGTCATCGTCTGTGAACTGGCCACCTGTTGGGGGAGGGGGGATTAAGGTGGAGTGCAGAGCAGTCAGGACGAAGGTAACCGTGTGCTTTCTGTGCCCCGGTAAAACGCAGAGATGGGTTCTCCGCACGAGTGACGGGTCACGGGAATCCCACAGAAAATGTGCTTCAGTGGACACTTCAGCAGATCAGCATTACCTCACGAAAGATCCCCAGCAAGACTAAGCCCAGCTTCCAAGGAGATCCAAGTAAGGTACGTTTAAAAAGTGTGAAAGCAGCGAGAACGTGCTGGATTTGGCCGGGCAGCGTGTCTCTTAAGAGTGACAGAATAGGCCAGATGGAAAGAGAAATGTTTTGTCTCCCAGGGAGGTGATTTAACTCCTCGGGTTTCAGCTTCTCACTCAGCAAAGACACAGAAAGTGGGGCCTGTTTGCTGCTGGACCACAGCCTGTGTGCCTTCAGCAGTGCGGCATGAGGGACACCTTTTTAAGAACTGTCCCAATTCTCCACTGGAGGAAATAACAAAGCTTCTACTTCAGCCAAAGCTCCACTCTGATACTGGGCAGGCTGCCTTGCTCAGGTGAGCCGGAGTTCTTTATGACACGGACTGAACAAAATGCAGGAAGCGTTCATTAGACATTTCTATCATTTCTGCCCACAAACCTGCCGCTCACTGGATGTTTTTTCCACACCTTTCTGTGTAAACTCTCAAAGATAGCAGAAATACTCCAACCCCTTGAGGCATCAACAAGCATGCCACCGTCAAAGTCATCATGATAATTTTTTCTCCCGTTCTGATGACTAAATGAAGCTCTTGACTCGTGTCTGCAGTTTCTTCTACGATTGGCTGATTAGATATTTTCATGAACAGAGTGCACAGGCATTCATAACAATAAGAAAGTGGCTTAGACTCCTCACTGGTAGGCAGCTTACACCCCAGGACACTTACCTCTCTCACTCTTGCCTTTCTCCACAATGTCATTTTTCGGGTCCAAAGCATCAGACAGGTCAAAATCACCCGCAGCTGCAGAGAAGCAAGGAGATCAGAAAGGGCAGATAACGGGGAAAGTGAACATGACTGAGGAAGACACAGAGATGAAGATCAGGAGGACAGGCCATGCTGAGCTCTGCATCAATCATCCCAGCTGCTGGTGGCACTGGATGCATTAAACATGGACACATGCTGGCCAGATAATTAAGAATGTGTCTGCTTATGTACAGGTTTCCGAGGTTCGGCTATTGGAGAACCTTATACCTATAACCTGGGAAAATTACTCTGATGAAACATCCAGCCACTTTACTCATATTACACATTACTCTGGAGAGTGTGAACAGGCAGCATGGTGGGTAGCAGAGCAGCCTGACATTCCCAGCTTAGGGGAACATGGTCCCTTACCTTCAGGCTTCCAACGTTTTGCTATTGGAGAACCTTAGACCTATAACCTGGGAAAATTACTCTGATGAAACATCCAGGACATTTATGTCCAGCTACTCATACCACACATTACTCTGGAGAGCGTGGACAAGTGCCATGCTGCCTCAGTGGATAGCAAGACTAACTTACAGCGGCCATTTCTGCCTTGCTCTGGTCACACAAAAACTCAGATGATGTCCCGTTACAGCCCTGACCAGGAAGCAGGGATCATCCTGTACAAACCTGCACTACATCCTAACCCTAACCCTGACCGGGAAGCAGGATTATCCTGTACAAACCTGCACTACATCTTTCCTCTAGTTCTAATCTGTATGTTTTCTGGGACCAAAATAAGCCATGAAGTACATGAATAATAGTGCATCAGCACAGTAGGTGCATTTCTTTTAATACTCTGCCTTCAGTTTTAATTTATATATAGTTTTTAGAATTTTCAGGAATAATGTCTACTAGAAAGTTACATTATTTACACATAGTACAGATGTTTGGGTCATGTGATTATTAACTAAATAAGTAAGACTTTGTGGGTTCACAGATTTAACGGCGGCCTTCATATGGCCCTTTCAGTGGCTCGGTTTGGCACCCAGGCTCCAGGGCCTCTGCTTTCTGCCCACAGTCCATCTATGTGTAGTTGGGTAAAATGGGTTAGGGTTAGGATTAGGGTTGGGGGTGTGGAAAATCCCCCGAGTGCCTGGCTGTGTGAGTGTAGGGTTAGGGTTAGGGTTGGGGGTGTGGAAAATCCCCCGAGTGCCTGGCTGTGTGAGTGTAGGCTGTGCAATGGACTGGCATCTTGTCCAGGTGGCCTATGTTCATGCTGCTTTGTCCTTCGAATCCACACAGTCGATCTGGTTAGTCAAGGCTGTGATGGCTATATGACTCAAATTCATGAAGACCACCATATTGGTTTTCTGGTAGTTTGAGGCCCTTTCTGATCAAGCACCAACTACACACGCAATGACAAAGGTCAAAAGTCATGATAAGACAGAACACTAAATGTCAGGTAAAATGTGAATCCCACACATTGTTCATGCTCTGAGATATTACCTGGCTTAGGTTTGGGTCTGATTGGTGCTTTAGTGATGGTCTTCATGCCATCTGCAATGTCCAACATTGATATCAAAACTCGTAAGTTACGACAACATCCACCTTAGCATGTGCAATTTAAATGGCTCACAAACATAAAAATATTCCCTCATGCTGGTAAAGCATGTCTATGAAATAACGCTTAAAGCACTCATGTAAAATGCATTATACAAGCCTTCATAATGCATTATGATGCATTCATGATGTATTATAAACATGGCTGTAACTATTTATAGAAAGGCATAATACATTATAGCCATGTTTATTATGCATTATGAACGCCCTATGAAGCTCTCACATATAATGCACTACAAATACCTTCATAATGCATTATAATGGCTTATACTGACAAATGAGACTCCTGGAAAGAGAGAGGGGCCTGAAATGAACCAGACACAAACCTACAGATCTCCCTCCTCCTGCTCCTCCTGCTCCTCCTCTAGTCGGTCCTGGATTAGGTTTCATTGTAGCTATATGAAAACGGAAGACATTCTGTCTTTATTTATAATATTAACGCTCATGTTCTGTGAATGGAAGCTGAAACAGTGATGGTGGAAGAAAAAAAAAGAATTGAAAATGCATCTTTAAATACACCACCAGACCAATGAAAGAAACACATGCAAATTTCTACGGAGCTGGACTTCTCTGTTAATTATGTGTGAGATTATTGCATTGCCTTGTTGTGAATGCTTTTGGGACCAGTCCGTTTTAACCACAGACATTCATTAGCATGACAATGAATGATCATTTTCAAACTTTGTAGACACATTGTGATGGTGAAGATCTTG
The DNA here is from genome assembly GCA_015164015.2 of Brevimyrus niger. Lineage (NCBI taxonomy): Eukaryota > Metazoa > Chordata > Actinopteri > Osteoglossiformes > Mormyridae > Brevimyrus > Brevimyrus niger. The sequence continues at coordinate 96,017 of JAABNY020000048.1, forward strand.
AACTGATCAAATTTTGATACAGATCACACCAATATTAAAACAATTCCACACAGTGATAGCAAGGAGTCGGATTGGCTCTGACTCTTGAAGCTGTTAGTGCAATAACAGTGTAATGGAGGTACAAAAATAATCCCATCTGTTTGTCATTAATCAATCAGCAAGCTATTGCTGTAAGTGACTTCGCAGTAGTTTAGGTTTAAAAGCGCCCATTGTTTTCAAACTAACAGCAAGTGATTATGTGTATAATGTTATAAAAATATTTTTCTTTATGTTTCAATAGTTTTTTCTATTCACAAACTTTTTCTAGGAAATTATATAAATGACCAAATAAAAAGACTAACCCTAACTTCTTATCTGTAAAACTTCAAAAATAGACAATAAAAACGCAAAACCGTCAAACGACATTAGCACACACATTTTTATATTTTACGAAGTGATATTTCAAATTTATCAAATGTTTTCCTTCAATTGCAGATATTTTTGCAAGCTAATTTACACTCGCAGCAGGAAAATTACTACAAAACCGAAATCTTTTTTCATTCCATCAAACCCACAACTTATCAGCAATGCCAGGCTGATTTTAACAAATGCCATTGCACATTGACCTGGACCCATGCATGATGCATCATTTTAAGAAACAGCAATGTAAGCCATTTATGTGTCAATCAAGATGTGTGCCAGAGTTTTTGTATATGTAAGTTTTCCTTTGATTAATGTGTGCTGGTACTCCTCACAGGAGACAGCGGTTATTCATATAAACGCTGCCTTTAAACCTCATTAAATCAGCCATGGAGAGAAGAGGGATGCCGGCTCAACAGAATTTAAATCTGGCCCCTGTTTTATTTGTCTTTTAATGTTTCTGTCCTTGTCCAGCTTGGTCAGCAGACCTCCTTAACTGAGGATGTTACATTACTATTCAGCATTTATATTTGTTGCTTGTGACACCGGCAGATGCAGTAAAAGATAAAATGGTTTGATGCTCCTCTATTTTGGACACTATAAAGTCTGCTATTCACCTTCTAAGATAATCCTTTTTATCTCTGACTTGTAAAACTTATCATTTAAATACCTCAGCAACAATGGTCCAGATATATATTGTATTGCATATATATATTGCAAACATAGATGTGCACATTTATATACATGTGGCTAATTTGCATTGCCAGTTTACGGTAATTTCTTAAGTACACACACCTGCAAACATTTGTGAGATACATAAGATTTATGAACCTGTGTACAGTGTGTACAGTGATTCACGTAAGGTTTTATAAAGCTGCCGTTTACTATTCATATGAGCATCTGAGTTTTATACATAGTTCCATAAGAATATGGATTTTTTTATAAATGAGCTCCCATGTCTCTAAGCTTTTCTCAGAAACATCTCCTGCCCCAGGGGACATGAGAGAATGTCAGTCAGTAGAACCTCAGCTTCTAGGTGTGATTAATAATCAAGAAAAGAGCTGCACTCTTGCGTAGAACCTTAGACCAATATCATCTGGAAAAATTACTCTGATGAAATATCCAGCTGCTTTACTCATACTACACATTACTCTGGAGAGCATGGACAGGCAACACGGTGGGTAGCAGAGCAGCCTGATAACCCCTGACTTATATAGTCCCTTACCTACAAGCTTGCAACGGTCGGCAATTGGAGTACCTTAGACCTATAACTCTGTTGAAATATCCAGGCCATTCATGTCCAGCTACTCATACCACACATTACTCTGGAGAGCGTGGACAAGTGCCATGGTGCTTCAGTGGATAGCAAGACTAACTTGCAGCGGCCATTTCTGCCTTGCTCTGGTCATATTGTCATTCCCCGCATTCCTCTCCCCTCGTTCTCTCCAGTGTGTGGCTCTAATGAGCCATATCTATTACTTGTTTAAACTGTCCTCTCATTACAGCCCTCGTGTGGATCACCCCAGGTGCCTCTCGTCTGCTCTCTCGTCAGTGATGTGTATAATGTCTCCCTGTCTTCAGCTCCCCAGTCCAGTCATTGATGTTGCTGCCATCTTGTGATCCCCAGCTTGCCCTGCCTCCTGATTCTCTCCACCCTGGTTTGACCCCTTGTGGTCCATTTTTTTCCTTGTTGTTTGTCTAAATATAGCCTATTTGATTTTCCCTACGCTTGCCTTTGTTCCCGTCATTGCCTAGACGTGACACAAATCACATATGTTTTAGTCGAAATACAATGTTTGCTACATAAATAAGTCATATAGAACCAAAGAGGATAATTCTGCTCATCCTTCTGCTCTTTTGTCTGCAGCACAATGTTCCTTTAAGCCGACATATTAGCTGCTTTAACTCTCCAGGCAGTAGATGTCATTATTCAAGGCTGTTATGGCTGTACAGGTCAAATTTGTGAAGATTGACTTAGTGAATTTTCATTAGTTCGATGCCTAATACAATCTAGCACCAACTACACATTCAAGGTCAAAGGTCATGAAGAGAAGTGAAGTCACATGCACTGGGATCTTACTTAGCTTTCCTTTGGGTCTGGTTGGCATGTTAGTGACAGTCTTCCCGCCATCTAGAAAATGTTACATTACTATCAAAAATCATAACTAGGAGCAGAAGGCCTTAGGAAAACCAAGGTCATTTGTTTTGGATCATTCATCATGAAATAAAGGTCTCTTGCAAATTGTGAAATGAAGACATCACTGGGTTAAAATAACTGCCATATATATCATTTTGCTTCCCATCACCAACACCTTCTCTCAGCCAATAAACTTTCCACATGGGAAAAAACTGCTTAACCAATTGAATCCCCTGAATATAACAGAGACAAGCCAGAAATGAAAGACATGCAAACCTCCAGGGCTCCCTCCTCCTGCTCCTCCTCCAGTTGCTCCTGGATTATGCTTTATTGTAGCTATGTAAAAACAGAAGACATGTTGTCTTTATAATATTGATCCTCACCTTTAGTGAATGGAAAGCTGAAAGAGTGATGTTTACAAAAATCATGAATTCAGAATTTCTAAAATCCTAATTTTCATCTCTACTTTCCACTGTTAATAATGAGAGACGTTACTGGTGCATGACATTCAACCTAGGGTAGTGAGTCAGGAAATGGTACCTACGTGTGGTGTCTGGGAGGCCATCAAAAGCGTCCAAGAGGTCCAAGTCCTGGCAAAACACTACGACACACAGAACAGGCAACATGGTCAAATGCACAGAACTCTTAACCATTATGTAAGTATTCTGAGCATTTAAAATGGTGTCATTAGGCCAAACAGAAGCCCCAGCTCCAACCAGAATGGGAATAACCTTTTTTTTTAGAAACACATTTTTCATTAAGTACATTATTTGTGACTGGCCAGCTATGTCTGTCTGTGGACAGGAGGTGATGTTGGCGACGCAGAGAGGGGCGTTCCCACTGGTTTGAGGGCCCAGTCAGCCAAAGAGCTCCCAGGCTGGATGACATAAAGACACTGGACTAAGCAGAGCAGCACTCTGAAAGCAGACACGTGTATTTGAATTACAGGAGGTGGGTGTGAGATTTCAGTCCATTACACGCATCTTTCATCCACGTGTCACTTCCTGCAGCAACACCTGCGACTGCCAATCCCTCCTGCAGATCAGGAAAACAGCAGAGACACTTCCCAGGACCACTCTGCCGTCTCTGCTGGTCCTTTACAGAGTCCCCAGGCACCATCAGAGACGGCAGTCCTCACGCCAACTCTGTGCACCCAAGTCGACTGCTGGACCTGAGAACAATGAGGCTTAAAAGCTACTTTTCCCTCAGACTGTTTGACTGCCGAAAAACAGACCCCCCCCCCCCCCACGCTAAGTCTGATTTGGTTAGAAGGCCTTAAAGCTCTGAAGTCACAGCACTACATATAAATCTATTTATTTATTGCACATTCTGTTTCAATGCCAAACCTTTGTATCTATCTGCACAATTGTCCCCACCAATCAGGTGCTTAGCCGACTCTCTGTCTCCGTCTTAATTCTTTTGTTCTTTATTACTATCTGTCTGCCCTAAAAGGGTGCTGCGAAACATACATAAAGATAAAATTGCTGGTGTTTAATAGAATTAAAATAACTATAGTGATTGGTATAAAATTCAGACAGTTTTTGAAATCAGCATTTGAAATCATTGTAGTGCTTCTTAAAATGTTAGTTAAAATTTTAGGGGAAAAAACTGCCGTATATGTGGGGAAAAGCTATTCGGTGGAATCGAATGATGCTACTGATAAAATGACCAATCTGGTTTTCAGGGAGAATTGCTCTGTCAAACGGGTGATTTATTGATGGTGTGGATCAGCGCTTCTCCGACAGGAAGAAACAGCCGCGAGTCAAACGAATTCTAATAGAGCGCTGTAAAGACAGCAGGCTGATTAACAAAAATACACCATTCCTGGATTAAACAGCTTGTTGATCAGTGGAGTCTCATTCCAAAACAGACCCTATAATACAACCACATCCTGGTCTGCAATTCATGGACAAATTCAGAAAAGCTAATTCACTGGATTACCTGCTTGTTGGAGACACATGCGTTAGATATGGGTGGGGAACAAACCTTCTGGCCAGATCCTTCGAGATGACATAATCCTTTTTTTTGTACAAAAGGTTGCACAGAATTCTACATCGTCTGCAGATGATAGCATCGGACATTACCTTATTGCCTTAAATTACCCTAAACGTTAAAACAACTTCTACAAGTTTCAAATTTGGCTTTGAAAATCTGCAATATTAAATAAAAAAAAATCATAAACTGAAATAAGCGGTTAATCCAATTCCAGAACCCTATCAAAATACACCAACCAAAAAATCACTGGACAAAAGGCAAAGATTTCCAGAGCTTTCTAAAATAACGTTCTACCCAAATTCCCAACACAGTTGTTCAGGAAAAACTGAATGGAACCCGCATACAGCGACAAAGACTTAGTGAGACATTTAGCGCTGGTGTGGCGAAAAAGAGGAAAATGCTTCAGCTTTAACAACGTGGGGACCAGAAGCAACTTTAACACCAGCACCGGCAAAACGGCAAACACCTAAGAAAAGTTTTGCGACTGTACACTGGTTTATAATAAAAATCGGACCCCCTTCGGGTGTTTAAATATACGAAAAGTTTAATCTCCTGTTCTTACGGCCCGGCTCCCCGTGTCCCCAGTACGTGCGATCACACGTTCCCCATACCCGACATACTGTACACTAGACTATCGTTGGGTTAAAACTGCATCGCAAACTCAGCAATTACTATGCTATACGCCTTTGTTGTTTGAGACATTACGTTTAAATTTCCGATTATTTATTAAAAAAACATTTTAACAAGCCAAACTAAACGCGTTCACGCCAGAAAAAAGTAAAATCCTTACCTTTTATAGCCAGCACAGAAAATATTGTCACGAAAAGTAACGGCGGACATTTAGCCATAACTGCAGCTTCACTTAGTGATTTGGGTAGAGGTATATGCGGTTATTCAGCAATTATCTTTATGGGTGAGGTTTTGGAGAAGCACGCGAGTACCCGTGCCGACAGCAGCGCTCAGGGGGCGGCCCCTGCAATCCCCTCACTGCCACTACCTAAAAGCTAACTGCTGCGTCTCCGGGCAGGGCGGCACGCTTATTTACCTACAGAAGTCATTCTTTATTTATCACTGTAACACTCCTTAAAGTCTGCCTGAACTGTGTCATAGTTAATCAGGGCGTGAAGGACAGAGGTCCAGTTGTCTTGTTCGCCTGTTTCAGGCGACATGACTGCATGAAGGGATTCTCCCTGTGAAAGTGTGACGATTTTTTGGGAGGTGAGGAGGGAGTCAGTGAATCGATCACTGTAGCTTTAAGGTCATACCGAATCGGCTATTTTAGGGGCGGTGAGTCATTGCGTGACTGACACTCTTTCGGAATAACAGATCCCTGTTGCTATAATATGAAGTTTCACCTGATGGCAATTCATAATTACCCAGAAATATTTCTATTTAAATGTACCTGTCAAAAAGGAATATAAATACTCGGGAATGACAATCACTAAGGAACTACACGGAAGAAGAAGAAAAATAAAGTTGGAAAGTAGCTTAACAACGAGCAAGACATTTTTAATAGTTGATCACAGAAGGACATTTCTGTTTTTGGAAGAAGCCGAAAATCTACTGAGATCTGTGTACTCTTTGTACTCCTTTATCATTAAACGACTTTAATTAAATTAAAGGATTTAATTAAAGTCGTTTACAATTTAATGTGGAGTGCAAACCATCACACTAGAAAGATCCCATTTTTAGACAGGATAACCTTTCAGTGAAGGTTTTCTGCATGTCAGTGACTCAGGAGTGGATATGGGCAGTTATTAGATCCAGGCACTTTGCCTGGTTTTGTTTCCCTGTGAAATTTTAGGGGCATAAAATGGTCAGAGGATTTGACCCTATGGAGGGCTCAGCCTCTTGAACAAATACTAACCACCAGCACCCCCCCTCACACACACACACACACACATCAGTCCTGATTACAATATGGGGTGCAAAATGAAAATGGAAATATAAGACAAATCATTAATCAGTGGCCAATGATTTGTCCACCGGGGCCCCTGTGTTGGATTTACCAGACCTATATTGCACCTGAGCCCCACGGCTCCCCCTGCAGGCAGGAGGGTGGACTCATGTAATTACTTCAGGCTAAGCCCACCCGGGACCCTTGTCTATTAAGATTGTATTCTTAGTTATTTTCTGTAGTTATTTTGTCCACAGAAGTGAAATGATCAATTTACCCAACAGAAGCAAATTGTACCATCAACACCCCCCCCCCCCATCCCCAAATTTTATCAACAGTCAACAGTCATGAGTTTAACAAGCATAACAGAACAACATGGGAGCCAGTGGACCATGACTTTGTGTTGTTGGGAGAATTTGGCCCTCAGGGAAAAGTTATCGAGGAAGCTGGCAGTCCAGCGGGTGGGGGGGTCAGCGGGGACCAGTCCCAGAAAGCCCAGTACATAAGGCTGGGGGACACCCTGTCATACACTGAATATATGTACATTGTGTTTCCTCAACAATTTCTTTTATGTTTTTCTTTTGAAACTTCTTTCAGAGAAACAAGGTTCTCAGTGAAAATCTTTCAGCCTCACAGAACCATGTGCACCTTTCTGCCTCTTATAGAACCATGTGCACCTTTCTGCCTCTTATAGAATCATGTGCAACTTTCTGCTTCTCTCTGTCTACTGGAGCTACCTGAGATAAATACTTTAATAGAAAATGACATCCTCTTCTTGTTGTTCCCTATTGTTATTTTGAAAATCTGATGGATCAGATTCCTCTTTAGCATAAAAATGAAGCAGACAATTCCTTTTCTGTCATCGGATACTGTCCATATGCAGCTTGTTATATTATGTGTATGGTGGCGACTGTAAGGGCAACAAGCAAAGATGGCAGGGCATTGCCACACGGCGGCCTCTAGTGGTCAAGGCCATGAGGTCACCTGGCAGCTGCCCCTTTCAGGCCCCTGAAAAACAGGCAGTGACAGGAGGGAAGGGGCGAGATGGAGCATCTGAATTCCACACATCGCCATGACGAACACCTGTGTTAATCTGTCAGACATGGTACCCATGGGCAGATTAAGAAATCAGGGGCCCCTGGGCATGAGCCCCCCAGGTAACTGAAGGAACTTTAAGGGCCCCAAAACACGGGGCCTAAATAATTAATTAAGAGTTTTAACAGGAGTAAATTTAAATTTGGCTTTGAAAATGTAAGTGAAATCAAAACGTTCTAAAACACAAAAAGTGTTATTTTTAAAGCTGATTCACAGATTACTAAGAAATTTGAAATAAAAAGTCCAAAGTTAGTCTGCGTGCTGTAAATATTAGTGTTGGGAGTAATGGCGTTTAAGTATAACGGCGTTACTAACGGCGCTATTTTTTCAGTAATGGAGTAATCTAATTAACTATTTTTCACATACTTGCAACGCCGTTATCGTTACTGATAATGTTAAATAGCGCGTTACTAAAATTTGGTTGAATGACGCGTCAGATGTCAAGCTTTGGCTTTATCAGCTGCCTGACGAGAGATAATGATGACGCCGTTGCAAATGCGATGATGATTGGCTGGGTGGGCGGATGCTCACGGTGTCTCACTGCCAGTGATGGGAATAACGGCACTATAAATAAATGGCGTTATTAACGGCGATACTTTTTTCAGTAATATAACGTCCACGCCCCCGGTGGGGCGGAGCTCCGCAGACGGTTCCAATTAGGCAGACGATCACCAAGCCATAAGAAGGACGGAGCCCCGTCCCTCAACGCGAAGTATTGAGCCAAATGTCTATTTTGTGCCTTACCGAGCGGTTACCTGTCTCCCGTCTTCCCTTTGGTCCTCTGTCTGCTTACCTGCCCTCTCTCCAGCGCCTTTCGTCTTCCTCTCCTCTCCCCAGCCAAGTTCCCGGTCCTGATCCTGTCTCTCCTCGCCCGTTCCTCTCCTGCCCCCTGATCCTTCCTGGCAACCTACCCCTGTCCTCGCGTCTAGGATTGACTACCCGGCTTCCGACCCTCTCGCCTGTACCACGACTACGACTCCAGCCTCATCCTCGTATTCCAGACGCCTTGCCCTGTGGCTTTGCCAATAAAGCTCGGTTGTCTCGCATATCTGGGTCCCCTCTTCTGTACGCGATCGTCACAAGTAACAAGTAATCAAACGAATTACTGTTACTGACAATAAAATGTGCAGCACTATAACTGAGAACACTGAAGCGGTTTTCATGCATCTCTCTCAGCCATAGGACCTCTCTTTCTCTGGGGTGTGTGTGTTTGTGTGTGTTCAGGGCTGGGGCGGGACACATAACCAGTGATGATGATTGGTGTGTCTGTAAACATGGTGTAACTGAAAATGCGATGATTGGCTTAGATTGACTTGAGTAAATTTCCATTGTTTGCCAATCAGAGGCAGAGTAGTGCGGGTGTTCACATACAAGCACACACACGGTCAGTCGCACACACCAACATCCAGGAATCACAACGATTGCAAGTCCAACAACTTCAAAGGTAGTTTTTGCAAACTAGAAGTATAAGCACTACTTTTCCCTCGCTGAGCTGAAAGGCAAAAATGTTTATGTAACGTATAACTTATGGCCAGGAGTATCTTTGCATCGGTGACATGTAATTCTAATCTGCTGAAGCACCTCACATCTTCACATGCTGCCACAAAATTAGTGGCAAGTTCTAAACCATCTATTGTGCCTTATTGTTCCACTATAGTAATGATAATATTTATAATATGTTGAATTTGATAGTTGTCTCTCACATTGTTCCACAACAACATTAAAATAGTGTAGAATAGTGTTCGATGTTTTCTATTTATTTTATAGTTATATTAAATTATATTTTTTTAAGTAACACAATAGTTACTTTGCCTGGTAATTAGTTACTTTTATAATGATGTAACTCAGTTACTATTTGT
>JAABNY020000048.1:109027-141786 GCA_015164015.2 Brevimyrus niger
TAGATAGATAGATAGATAGATCGATAGATAGATAGATAGATAGATAGATAGATAGATAGATAGATAGATAGATAGATTTGTTTGGCTTGGCATCTACAAGCTTAAACAATATTTCATTGTATTTGTACAGTGACAATAAAGGTGTCTCCTTCATCTTTGTTTCCATCCTTTTCTTCTTCCTCTTCTACAGCCATAATCAGTTAATTGGTTTCTCTAAATTCTCCATAAAGTGTGTTTGTGTGAGTGGTGTCCCTGTACTTTCCTTTACCAAATAAGTAATACATGCAAAGTTCTCACATACCTTACATTTCTGTAAATAAAAAAAATCTAGAAGGGATGTGTGTCACCATCTGTTTACGTTATTTAAAAAATTTTGAGATTTGAGAATGGGTGACACTACCCACGGCTACACCAATCAGAGGATACATGTTCCGGGCATTTCCAAAGGCGTATCCAATCAGCGACTGCGGAGACCCTTTTAAACTACCGTGGTTTCTAACCAATCAGTGACTGTGGAGGCTGTTTTAAACTACCGGGGCCGCTAGCCAATCAGGCCGGTCTCGCATCGAGCTAGCGCGAGGCTGTGTACATAGCTTTTATAGCGAGAGGACTCCGGAGCTCACTGCTACGTGCAGAGAAGCAGCACAGGTACGTCTCTGTGTCACGGGCATTTATTTTTAGCTGTTTCGTCTGCGGTTAATTATCGTTATTGTAAGTTTGAGCTGTTATTATAGCATCTTTTTTATTATTGTGTAATGCGTTTCGCAAGAAATGAAGTTTTCTAAAAAAAATAATAATTTCTGCAGTATTTTAAATATCCGACCTGCAGTATTTGTTTTATACGTGACTATGATAATTCCGCCAATACGTAACCCGTACTTTACGACAAGTTAAATGTGTTTGTATAAAATTTTGTAGTGCCTATGTAAGTGGCCCAGGAACTCAATAATATGGTTATTTATGCTGTCGTGTGTTTTACAATTTCGTCCCACTTTACTAGTTAAATGCGTGATTTTCAGCCGATCAGATCCTGCGCCACGGTGTGCGGCTCTTATTTCTGCGCTGCGGGTGGCTGCCGCGGCCCTTTAAACCTGCGCTGTTATCGATGTGCTCCGGCGGCGTTTAATGCGCCATCACTGCAAGTCCCCGATATACTTCAGCATGTCGTGCTGAGTGAAGCGGCAGATGAACTTTTGTAAATCCCTCGAAATATGTACTTCATGGAGAAATGGTTGCGATTGCTCGGCATTAAAATGGCTGGCGATTTAAGCCACTGACAAGAGACGACTCCGAGCAAGCAGCCGCTGGCAAATCCCTTTTTAATCTATCGCATTTGCTCGCCTTGCTATAAACTCTATCGTTTTAAATTTCTTTCCCGGAACGCATTTCTTTAACTTGCTTATGTGAAATAGCCGTGTCACTTCTGTTTTTTTATTTTTTCCAACTTATCGGCTTTGCTCAGCAGTGACTGTGTTAGACATGGCTGCGCATCGCGTTTGGTAAGGCGGTGCACCATCCAGCCGAACTCGCTAGGATCCCGTTTGCCTTTATCTTATGTAGCCTGAGCAGAAATGCCCCCGAATACATGCCTATAGGAACCGAAAAGTGCTCTTGGAAGTGCGGCGAGCGGCCCTGTCCTGCAGCTGGGGGGTGTGCCGCTTTGTTGCGCACTAAAGCCCCGCAGGCTTCCGCTGGCTGCCTTCGCAGGAGCCATTTTAATGAATGGAGAGGAGCCGCCGCTCCGCTTCGCTATGGTACGCTACAGTGCGCTTCTGCTGCGGCGATGTGTATAAAAGCGACCTGGGCCAGATCGGGCGAGGCTGCGGCTCTCAAGCAAAAAATCACACCCGAAATTTCGATGCACGTTAAAATTAAGAGGCACTTTCTCTCACGCTGAGGCATTTCACAAAATGGAAGGTTAAAAACAAGTCGTTTTCTGGACGCCCCCCCTCCTCCCCGTCACTTCAGACGGACAATTCTCACCTAAACGAGGTGCGAGGGTACATGGTGCGAGAGTACACGTACATTTTGGTAGCGTAAAGCCCAAGTCTAATAAACTTTACCCTTTTTACGTAAAACGCGGAGTTTGTGCGACTGAATCTGCGTCGATAGCACCGTGCATTTTAAGCTGCTTAAACCTTTCGCTCGGCAAAACTTGCCCGTTCAGTACCACGAACTTTTAGGTAAGGCTATACTTGAATGAAGACTAGGGTCTGCTCTTGGTTTCTAACCTTCCATCTTCATCATATTTAGTTGATTCTTCCATGCGGACTTTCTTGCTAACGCGTTAATGAATATAATATTTAAAGGCAACGGAGTGATTCTCCGACCTCCTTTCTATTGCAGGGACAAATTAAAAGGTTCAGAGAAATAAAATCGACTAAGGAGAATGGCAAAGGGTGACCCCAAGAAGCCGAAGGGCAAGATGTCCGCCTATGCATACTTTGTCCAGACCTGCCGTGAGGAGCATAAGAGGAAGAACCCCGACATTCCCGTGAATTTTGCAGAGTTTTCCAAGAAGTGCTCTGGCAGATGGAAGGTGAGCCGTCTGTCATCCCCGACTTGATACTGATTCTCAGCTTGGTCCAGTCCTTGACGGTGGCATCTCCCTCGAGTGCCGCATTAGCCAAAGTGGGCAGGTGTATTTGCCGTTTTTCTGGACAGAACTGCCTAGATTAGAATAACTTCACAGGAAAAATCCAAATCACAGGAAGTATTTTACTGCTTGAGAACTTGGTCCTTTTTAGAGAAAGTCAGCTGGCAGTTTGGGGCCCATTATCAGGCGCTTCTGCATACACAGATTGAATTTGTCTTTTCAGACCATGTCCCCGAAGGAGAAGTCCAAGTTCGATGACATGGCGACGCAGGACAAAGCCCGCTATGAGGAGGAGATGATGGCCTACCCTGTTGGCCCTAAGGGCAAGAAGAGCAAGAAGGACCCCAGTGCTCCCAAACGACCTCCGTGAGTCTCTGCCTTCATGTGCTCTGTCCTTTGTGGCATTATCCAGCTTCCATTTAGGTTTGCCTGGTAAATGCACCAGGATGAACCTGTCCATAGTTGGGTGGTAATCGCTCAGCTGGTGAATTACGTGGCCGTCCCTCAGTTATGGGCTTTCATGTTGACGTAGCTCAATGTTCTTCATCAGATCTGGATTCTTCCTGTTCTGCTCTGAGTACCGTCCCAAAATCAAAGGCCAAAACCCCAGCCTGGGGATTGGCGAGGTGGCCAAGAAGCTTGGGACCATGTGGAACAACATGACAGACGCCAACAAACAGCCCTACCTGGCCAAAGCTGGCAAGCTGAAAGACAAGTACAAGAAGGTGAGTTGGGAGCAGTTTGTCCCTGCATGCATGGTCTTGTCTGGATGGTCTGGCTCAAGTCTGTTTTCTTACAGGACGTGGCAGACTACAAGCACAAGGGCAAAACCGGTGGGGCGACCGCTTCAAAACCTGCCTCAAAGAGCATGCAGGAGGATGATGAGGAAGATGAGGAAGAGGAGGAGGAAGAAGAGGATGAGGATGACGATGATGATGAATAGATGTGTTCACAGATGGATTGTCATGGGTTTAGAAATGTTGGCGGTGCAATTTTATTATCCTCTCCCCGATTTAATTTGGACTTGGTCTGATGTACTGAGATGATTACATGATGGAGCCACTTGACATCCCAAAGCTTGTCGCTCGTTGCTGTTCGGTGTCATTCTGGCACATTTTGGTTTTTTTGCTGACTATAGCTGGTAGCATTTAAATTAGTTTCTTTAAGAAAGTTGTTTGAACTGATTTACTTTTTTTTTTTTCTCTTCCTTTGGGTTTTAAAATTGCACAGGTCTAGGCTGTACGTGTGTTTAAAAAAAATATCAGCAGTAGCAAAGCTTGACTCTGAGCAGTTGGGTGAAGCAGACTGGCTCAATGGCTGTTCTGCTCCATGCTGTGGTCTTGGTCCTGTATTCTAGTAGCCTGTGATGCTTTACTGGGGGTGTGAGGTTTTGGCTGCTGAATGGGAATTTTTAACAATGAAACCCATCAACTGACAAGTTTGAAGCATTAATGGTGGCTTTGAAAAATCTTATTTTGCATCTGAGATTTATTTTTTTGTATATTTAGGGATGGTATGGTGTTTTGAAATAAAGTTGCATTTTTAGACTTATTTTTTTCCCCTTGTTCTTTTTCAGTTTCACTGGATGAAATGAAGGCTTTGCACCTTGATTTTTCTGTCTGCATATTGGGACTGAATTGACTGGCTACTTGAGGTCCTTTTTCTCTAGAGCCTTCAGTCTGGGTGCAGTTGTCTGTTGGCTTCATTTTAATCTCTTTTCTCTCTACTGGGTTCCTGGACCCCTCCCATGAAGCTTGGTGCCTGGACTTCATGTAGCTCTGCTGAGCAGTTAGTGACAGCATGCTGATTACTGTTTGGGCTTTATCCGAACATTCCGCGCAAGTTTGAGGGAAATGAACGAACACTACGGTGCAAGATTAATGAGTTAAATGTTCACTGGGTCAATTGCCCCACCTTGTGTTTGGTGCCAGAAGTGTCGCGAATGGTCCATTTTCTGCTTTTACTATTGTAATGTGGAATGAACTGTCGAGGTCTTTGACAGATTTACCTGGGGCGACGTGAAATATGTTCGCACATTTATATAAATGTCGATGACATTGTGATTAATTTGTATTCCACCTTTTATACAGATTGACGTTTGTCAGAACGGTGAATATTAAATGTATCGGTTCTCATTACTCGCTTCAATGCTAACGGTACTTATAACAAAAAACGTAAACAAGATTATGCTGAGTGTCTCGTGCCTAGACGCTTGCTACCAATTTAAGAATCCTATGGCTTCTTCCTTCCGATGAAGCAGATTGTAAATACTTGTGATTTTTACTTCCTCGATTTTCCCAAAACGGTTTGTGTTTTGAAACCGGCGACGGCTGCTTGTCTGAACAAAAATATTAGTTCCTTAGCAATATTTTCCTATGCTAGTACTGAATCTCAAGGGGTACGGCAGGTTACGCTCTGCTGCTGATCTGTGTGAATTAGCGTTTTGTGATCTTAACATTTCGTTACTGAGGATTTAAACCAGACCATGTTTATAAATGCAGTAGAAGTTTAAGAATAAAAAGCATATTTCGTGTATTTTTACAGCGTTAACGCTTGCTCTTGGGTTGCTGCAGAGCCGGCCCGTGGCATCTAGGCAATATAGGAAAATGCTAAGGGCGCCAAATTATGAAGGGGCGGCGAACTGCCCGCAAATTTCGTTTTGTCTCAAGCGTGGGGCGCGGGCGATGATGCTCGCATAGGGCATCACACCGGCTAGGACCGGTACTGGTTGCAGCGACTTCATAAGCGTCCTGATAACCCACACCGCCTGTTCCCGTATGATTGACTGGTTTGTTCCCGCCCCTAAGCTCTCGGCTCTGCCGATGGACCTGTCGCCTTACCTATGCATACCTATAGACTTTCTAATAATTTGATTTAAAGTAATTCTGAAAGGTATTATTCTAAACCTGTTAATTCCCTGTTCTGTGTCAACTATGGATGATTAGAAGCACTCGTGGTCGGTTGTGAAATTCTGTAATCGATCGCACAAGAAAAGATGCTGATCACATTGTTTCAGGTGACATTGTTCCATACCGTACGGCTGGATGTGGCGCAGGCGCCGTGAAGGGTGACGATGCAATTTAAAGGGGCCCTAAAATATTTAGAACATAATTGCTTTGGGGACGCAATGTTATAAGCTTCCTTGGGGTCCAAAGTGAACATGGAACCTGCCTATGGAGGCAGAGGGCAGGGGACCCCAGAGATGGGATGCCAGTCTATCCCAGCGGACAGCTCATGACAGTGAACACAAAACCGCCTAAGTACGGTACTGTGCAGGTTAACCCAATCTGACCCAGTGTTTTCGAAGAAATTCTATGGCCCACTTTTCCAGTCCTGGGGGGGGCACTTCAAGGTTGTATACTTTCTTTGAACTGTCTAGTTTTTGGTTTTTGTTCGTATAGTTTGTTTCGATCACGCGCATTTCGGCTCTGCTTCTGCGGGGCCCCGTTACACTATCTGACGTCACCGCGTCCCCAGGTACAGCAAGATAAAGGAAACCACAGTGTTTCCAAAATACATCCCGTCTGCTCACCTCGCTGGATCCGGGGTCGTTTTCTCTCCATATCCTATATGTAGTTTAGTTAAATGTGAGAATGCGTCTCAGTCGTCTTTACCTACGTATATTTAACAGTGTTATCCTCATCGGCTGAAAACATACGGTAAGCAAAACTGACTTAATTCAATACTGAGTGTAATATGAGCAATTTGGAATAACCTGGTTACGATTATTTCAGCATTAATCATAGGTCTATTATAATATAATGCATAACTTGTATAAACACTCGTTTCGTTATAATATAGTTATTGAAAAGTTGGATGCTTGAGCTATATTTATAAGCCACTGCAAACTTTGTCATGAAGGTCAGGTATCCGCGGTCCGGGAACGGGATGGCGGCGGAGCGGCGCGCGATGAATCCCATCACTGACGCTGTGATTAACCTCGTCGCCGGATCCGCAGGTAAGCGCGTGCTCTCTGCACTCTTTCGTTTAACACACGAAAGGAATAATTTATTACAATTACTTATCTATTTTTTTATTATTTACGGATTCAAAATAGGGTTAAAAGCAACTGCGGCAGGGTAGTTTGAAAGTAATGAAAAAGTGCTGGCATAACACTAGCATTTCCAAGTATATTCTACCCAGACAGGGAATAACCTCTAAGAAAGAAAGTCTACATTAATTACTTTAAAATATCCTTATAATTGTTAAAGTTTTTCCATCCTAAGGATTGAGCTGTGGGATGTGTACAATGAGACTTGCGTTTGATTAACTTTTTCTGGTCTTTCCGTCAGTAACGTATTTTTTATCCGCTTTAATATTGTTATCGGTTGATTTGCCGGCCAATGCAGGAGGCGCTGCGTGCGTGGCGTGCGGCCAGCCCTTCGACACTGTGAAAGTGAAACTGCAGACCTTCCCCAGCCTCTACCGCGGCTTCCTCCACTGCTTCCTGGCCACGTACCGTCAAGGGGGGCTGTGGGGGCTGTATCAGGGCACCACCCCTGCCCTGCTGTCCAACATAGCGGAGAACGCTGTCCTCTTTGCCTGCTATGGCACATGCCAAGAGCTTACAAGGAGGATTTTCGGGCTGGAGTCCGTTGGCCAGCTCAGGTGAGAGAGACAGTGGGACAGTGTTATGGGGTCTGCATACCTGAAGGTGATACTCTGAATGAGTGAATGAGTGAAAGGTTCACAGATAAGCGAGGCTTTTTACATGATATAACCAGAACCTTTTGTGTGGAATGACTTTTAAAGCCAGTGATTTCATCATAGGTCGTGAGGTTTGAGGTGAAGGGGATAACTGATAAGTATACTGTATAAACAAACGAATCAATGCTCCTGTCTCAGACCTCGTCCCTTCCTATCTGTCGCAGTCCACACAGCTGTCTCCTGCCTGCCCCAGTCCTCTCCTCTTTCCCCCTGCCTGCCCCAGTCCTCATCTCCCTCTTCCTGTCCATCACAGTGACCTTCAAAATGCCACAGCTGGCTCCATGGCCTCCATCTTCTCTTCACTGGTGCTGTGTCCCACGGAGCTGGTAAAATGCCGCATGCAGGCCATGCATGAGATGCGTACGGTGGGCAAGACCTCCCTGCTGTGCCGTGTGTAAGTTCCCTCTTTACACTAATATCTCTATGCTGTCTGCGGCATCTGCTTAATGCAATCAAGATAACCTGAAGATCTTCTCTGGCCAGCTCCAGCTGGTCCATCGTGAAGAGCATCCTGAAGAAGGAGGGCCTCCCTGGCCTCTTCCAGGGCATGACCAGCACCTGGCTTCGAGAGGTTCCAGGCTACTTCTTCTTCTTCGGGGGCTATGAGGTCAGCAGGACCATGTTTGTCAACTGCGGCTCCTCCAAGAACGACCTAGGTAGGTCACACTGGGTAACTGGGGATGTGATGTGGTGCCATGCTTGCTGCCTAGAAGGTATGATCTAACTGTAACATATTTAGGTGACAAATGAGTCAAATGTTTGTGATTTAATATTTTCTTTAATGTTTCGGAGTCCTCTGTATGTGTGAGTTTTCAGCAGCTCTGTAACCTCTGGCCCAGTATCTGTGAGGTTTTCGTTGATATGGAGCCACTTGTGTGTATAATTTATATAAACTACAGATATATATAATTTATATAAACTACAAATATATACTGGTGATCCACTGTGTAGAAAAGCACACAAAGACAGCGCATTTCAGACTTACACACTACACTACAAACAGAAACAAACTGGCAAACGAACACAGGCGTAGATCATTGTAGATCTAAAGGGCGACTTTCCAGTGTGACCTCCTGGTCAGCGGACCGAGCTGAGCTGGTGAGGCAGCTGTCAACGATCCCGCAGACCTGCGTAAACAATGCAGGCCGACTGTAAAAATAGCCACACACTTCACGAGCTGCCATGGGTGGATCAGACCGGATTTACTGCATCTCTCAGTCCAGTGTCGTGTCCTGGGGGCACTCAAAGGGTTTGTTGCTGTCAGACCACAGTGGCTTTAAATGGCAGAAACTGGGGGCTCTGTGACAAACAGTGAGTTTTCAAAACACCAATTATTTTGTGAAAAAAACTGTTTAAACAGACTTAAGGCAGGTTTAAACCCTGAAATAAATCACATGCAGCAGCACTCTTGACTCCAGTGACATTGTTCTACTTAAAGCAGAAGAAAAACCACTGCAGAACTTTTGAAAAATATGTGGCATTAATTCTATTTCACTGTTTCTATTTTGGAAAAGACACGTATCTGATTTACCTTTTCATTTATTTCTGCTCTGTCTGCCCCTCCTCAGATGCCGCCGCCCTAGTGGTCAGTGGCGGTGTGGGCGGCTCCTTTTTCTGGTTGGCTGTCTACCCCATCGACTCTGTGAAATCGCGCATCCAGGTGCTGTCCATGTCGGGCAGACAGGCTGGCTTCCTGGCCACGCTGGTCAGCATCCTGCAGGCTGAAGGTGAGCGAGCCGGAATCGCCCCCAGATGAGCGGCTAGTGGCTGTAGGTGTCTCTGCCGGCTGGATGGTGTTTCCCAACCATGCTGTGATATCTCCACACCCCAGGGGCGCCGGCTCTCTACGCCGGCCTGACTCCCACCGTGCTGCGAGCGTTCCCCTCCAACGGGGCCCTATTCCTGGCCTATGAGCTGACCAGGAGTGCCCTCAGCAGCCGCGTCAGCTGACTCCCGCATGTGGGCCAGAGTTCACTGGGACTGCCAGGGGGGAAGCACTCGGTGACCTACGCTCGTCCTTTTTATTATCAAATGTCCTGCGAGACGCACAAACGACAGTCTGATTTAACATTATTTCCAGGAACACGTCAATCCCCAGAAAAACCTCACTACCTACCTCAGAATATTTATGCACATGCTGACAATCGTGATAATTAGATTGTTTCAGTCTTGGATGATTAATAATGAAAACGTGTAAACTTTACCTGTGATTGCGGGGTCCGAAAAGGGCTGCGCTCCAGTGCCAAGCTAAAGTCATTAACTGGGATCGTTAGGTGTCCAGGTATGTAAATGAGCAAAAGCAGCCAGACCAAGGTCATTAACTGGGATCGTTAGATGTCCAGGTATGTAAATGAGCAAAAGCATCTGGTTAGCAGCCATACTTTCTGTGATTTCATGCATTGAGCTGTTTTTTATGATGTTATAATTTTAATATATAATTTTTTTAAATCTTCTGTTTATGTAGTGTAAGTCGGGGGCTGTTGTGATGATGTTGTGTTGAGCACTTAAATCTGAAAAGTCTTTAACTGGTATATAAAGCAACCTTTAAGAGTGAAATGCTGCTTATTTGTATTAATTTGTGCTGCAATCTGTACCTGTAATGCAATTTAAATGTTCCTTGTTAATTGGGTTTAGTTTATCATCACGTCTTGTTTACAGTGTTACTCATGGAATTGACATAATAAATTGAAAAATCAGCCCCCACCATATCGTAATGTGATAAAGAAGGTTTCAGTTACAGATAAAAAAAATAAAAATGACATTAAGTGGTTAAACCTGGCATCTCTTACAAAAAAAACTCTTTCAAACTTTTCAGCTGATATTTAATGACTGCATATGTGTATTTTACAACTGACTTCACAGAACAGTCAAAAAATAAAATCATATGAAGTAATTCTGGTAACACTTTACAATAATTGCACCTTTATTTATTATATATATATATATATATATATATATATATATGTATATATATTGCTTCCACCACCCATCTGTGGAAAACTGCGTTATTTTTATTTAAATATTTATTTATTTATATTTACTTCCTCAAGAGAAGGAAGGGGAGAGAGAGAGAAAAAAAAACAGATAATCGTCTTCACTGTCTGCTGAAGAGAGAAAACAACAACCAACATGTGTATGAATCACATGGAAAATCAAACGGTAAATGTTACTGAACAGCACACATCCAGCATTACAACACATGCCCAGAAGCAACAGCCGATCGAGACAGCGCCTGTCCGTGAGCGCGCGTCCGTGAGCGCCTGTGTGCACACCTGTATGTGTCAGCGTGCTGGTGTTCATAAGGTTTCTCCATGTAAATGGCAAGTAGTGTGTGTGTGGGGAGCCCCGCCCACCCAGGACATGAAGCTGACATGGAGGAGACCCGGGCCCCAGGCATCCAGAGAACCCCAGGAGGACCACCGCAGGGACAATTGCAGCCCCCACCCAGAAAAGGGCAGAGGAGCGCTCTGGAGGGGGGCCATCCGGCAGCCACATCGCAGGAGCCCCAGGGGGCCGTGGCGGTGAGCATGCAGGCTCCGCAGACAGCCGGGCACACCAGGGCAGACTGGAGCTCGGGCCCAGAGATCCCAGCCACCCCCCCCAGCCAGGGCCCGACAGGCAGCCACCGAGAGTGAGCCAGCACACACCAGAGCATCCAGCCCCGGACATCGAGAACCACCGATGCATCGGCTGCCGGGGGCCTCATCAGTGTGGCGGGGGGAATAGAGCATCTTCATAATGCATTCATAAGCAGCATGCAAGTATACCTTAACATCCTAACACAACTAAACTGCCTGAATATACATTTATAAACATGATTATACAATTATAATGTTTATTACCATATAATGTTTATTAATGTGCATTAAAGATGTTAAGGTATGTTACAATGTTAAGGTATAAATACACACCGCTTATGAATGTTCTATGAATTCATTATGAAGATGCAGTTAATATAAAGCTTAACAGAAGTATAAAAGCTGGCGTTTCTGATAAGACCTGTGCCCCAGCCACGTTTTGTTTGTGATGATGTGTCTAATCAATATTTTAAATCCCCAGTGAACGTACCGCTAGGACAAGGAGGCCTGTGCCCTCTCACCTCATAGCCGCGTGCGCCGGAGTGAATAAAACAGTAAGGGATCCTGTTCATTCGGAAACCATTATAAAACGTTAACAAACCGTTTAAAGCAATTTAAAAGCAGAATATTGTGGTCTGTAGCTCCTGGGAGTTACGCGAATGTGAAAATCATCTGTCACCGCGAAGCAGTAACACCAAATCTCATTCATTTATTCAGTCTCCGAAATATGAAGGATGCAGCCAAACAAATGCCCGGTGTAGCCCGGCTTAAACGCGACACGGTGCTTAAGGCGGCGCCGGGAGCCGCCACTCTGACATTTTCCCACCTGGTTGCCGATGACAGCGTCGGACCTTTAAACGTGCGCGATGGTCCGCAAAACGCTGCTTATTACAGCGACGGCAAGGTAAGCGTATAATTCACTGCCACGATCTAATTAATAATAAGGCCACATAAAATTAATAAATTGTTTTACATGACTCAAATTTCTAAAATATTGGTGAGTAGGGGATTTTATATTTTAAGCGAAAAGACCAACGGCAACAGAGATATACTAAAACTAGAAAATTAAACTTTAATTTGTCAGTATCTCAACATTTTAAACTCTTAACAGGTCAAACAATTACAAAAAAAGAGAAACCTTCAAAACAAATGCCTAGTCTAACTGTTTAAAGGTCTTGCCACAGAATGCGCGTGCGTATTGACGATCTCTGACAGTTTTTGAGGTGAAAAAATACGGATTTTTTTGAAAAGTATAAAAAAATCGAGGCGGCACCAAAAAATTGAGGCGGGCCGCCATGTAAAACAATTTATTAAATTTGAGTGGCCTAATATAAAGTTTTTCCTGTTTTGTGTTTCTAAGAAATAATGTTTTTTCGGTGCCTTCACGTATAAACTGTCCTATGCTATTCAACTGTTACCACAATGCTTTATGTGGTCGTTATTACGATTATAAAATAAACTTTTATCTTATTTTTAGTTTTACATTAGATCTTTGTGCTTTAACTGAAATTCTTGGAGTAAATGGGTTTATATATAGCGGATAAACAGGACCAGTTTACCCTTTTTTGGGTATCCTGACACTAGACATGACTGACCTAACTCGTAAGATAAAACACCAGGCTGTTGGCATAGAACGTTTGTCCACATGGACGGTGTTCACTCAGCGGTGCCACTGTAATTATCGAGTTGGTCTGACACGCTGCATTTCTATATATTACCCCACTTGGCCGTTTTTAATGAACTGTTCTTGCACTGTAAATAACAGTTTTATCTTTATAGCAGAGCTTGAACCGGCTCAGTTCAACCAGGTGAAAGATCATCCCTTTGGTCCTTAATGCCACGTAATCCATTTTCTGCGTTTTGCAGCAATGCGGCAGATCCCTTGCTTTAATCTCATACATATGGATGGAGATGATGGGACGGGAGCGAGCCGGATGCGTTGGTGAGAAGGCCGTTCCAGGCCTTGTCCGGGAAGTATCGTCATGGTGCTTATTTTTAAATATGTGTTTGATATCTTAGGCTCCTTATCTCACTTATGTAATAACCAAAGCTTAATTTGATCACAACAAATCCAATTATTATTAGGATTCATTATCACAAACGGCAAACCGATTAATAATTTATTCGCTTACGTAAGAGGATATATGTAGTACGTGTATTTCTTCAATAGATGGCGAAAATGAGTCGCACCTCTGCCTTTAGAGCCATGCGCGAAGCAGCGCATTGAAGAGACCTGTCCGTCTTTCAGTTATCATTAAAACGGAGCATGAAAATACTCATATACTCTGCATTACACAGCCTTCTAATTTGGTTAAGTTTTTTGCTGAAGAAACTTTGTCAGACCTGATTTCTGGCCGATTCTATCCTCTGTATTTTTTATAAGATGTTAACATCATCATTTAAAAAGTGCAGCATAAGTGGTATTGAGTTATTGCCAAGTCAGTGTAGTTATAAAGCCATATTTAAACACATCTATTAACGCATATTGCGTGTCCTTTTTGTAGTCAGGGTCAGCAGGATTCTTCACAGAGCCCTTTTTTTTGGCCAAATCCACATCAGCAGATTCCCTGATAATGGCTGATTGATCGTCACCATGAATCAACTGTATGAATGGATGTGTTTTTATGCTGTTTTTTTGCACCCTGCAACTGCTGCCGCACAGGCTCTGTGATTAAATATGCTGGGGGGTGGGGGTGGGGGGGGTGTAAAAGGGGCCTCAGGTCTGATGACCCACCCCTCCCCTCCCAGACAGCCCTGGGTGGCTCTTCCAGATGTGCCTGCAGCTGGGTCATCCTGGCCAGCTGTAATGTCCCATTTTCTGCACCAGTATGCAGGAGCAGAAGGAGCTGAGTGCCTGAGCCACACTCCTATTCTCATACTCCCAAGAACAGGAGATGCACCAGCCTCCCCCCGTATGACAGCAGGCATGACAGACACTGTACTGTTGTCCTCTCTTTCCATTGACCAGCCCCTGCAGAGTCCCTGCACGGCCCGGCACGCCCCCGCAGAGTCCCTGCACGGCCCGGCACGCCCCCGCAGAGTCCCTGCACAGCCTGGTACCCCTGCGGGCCGGTGTACCGCAACACGCTGCTGCCACGCTGCTTGCTCATGTGTTTCTCCATCCCAGCTACGTCAGTCAGGTGAGCGATCGATCATGCGAGCAGTTCCTGAGCACCTCTTCATCAGACAGAGCAAAGCACTCATGTACATTCTCTCCGCAGCCACATGTCTGGCCTTTGGGGCACGATGTCTGGCTCCAGTGCTGTTCTTTAGAGCAGGAGACCTGGGTACTCTCATCCAGTGGCCTGGTGCTTTGCAGTGGGCAGAGGTGAAAAGTTCAGGCCCAGAAAGTACAAATCCAGACCAAGATGTTTCAACCAACCAGTTGAGTACTCTGTGATTGTGACTCTTTTTACACAACTGGATTGTTGTAATAAAATTTTGGTCTGGATTTGTACTTACTGGATCTGAACTTTCCATCTCTGGCAGTGAGGGCCCCACAGTCTATGCTTCTAGAAAGATCCAGGATCTTAATAGAATAATGATATTTTATAATTCCCTGTGGGGATACTGGGTACTTTTGCAGATCCCATCATGCTCTCTCTGAGACATACACAGGCGAGAGTGAAGTTAAGGGTCAAAGGTTGGGGGTCAGCTGGCATTCAACACCCCTGCAGAGATTGGGGTTGAGTGCTTTAGAGTCCTAACTTGCTTATATAGCTCCCGATCCCCAGATGTCAGGCCTGCTTTCGGAAGAAGCCTCTCTTCCTTGGCCATTAAAGTTCAGTGTACTGCTAAAACCCTAATTTTCATACCAGGATGAGCCATCTAGCCATCACACGCTGCCATCATTCAGGGCCCGGGCAGTAGCCGTTCAGGGCGGGGGCCCGTCTCCCTCCCCACGCTGGATTTATCCTGCTGCTCCGTGGCTGTGGGAGCACCTGGGGCTGCACACTGGGAATGAGGGCGAGTTCTCTGAGGAGCCGTGTAGGAAATCGGAGAATTGTGAATATCAGGAACAGGCCGGAATGGTTAATGGGTGGTACAGCAGACGTTCTCCTCCTGCATACTCCCCTTGCTTACTCCCCCTGCATACTCCTCTGCTTACTCCTCTGCTTACTCCCTTTGCGTACTCCCCTTGCGTGCTCCCCCTGCGTACTCCCCTTGCTTACCCCCCCTGCATACTCCCCTTGCTTACTCCCCCTGCATACTCCTCTGCTTACTCCCCTGCGTACTCCTCAGAATTACTTGGTGACCCATGTAAGACGTTCTCTGCTCCTGCTGTAGGAGAATGTGATCTAAGCTTCCAATCATTATAAAAACTCGAAGATTAATCTTCCTGCATCATCCTGTTCTGCGGCCCAGATCAGAAGTGTACACAGCTGCAGTGCAGTGGGACTGTGCACCCAGGACAGAGCCACCTTGTCACTGGATTAACCCTCCAACCAGTATCTGGTACAGTTTATTAGCTACCAGAGCAAACGGCCCAATCCTCTGGACGACCAGATGAATGTACAGCACTGTGCAAAGGTATTGGCCTGTCAAAGAAAATGTTTAAAGCTATTTATCTGGGTGAATATTTGCCCAGAAAAAAAAACACATTTTAACAAAACAGTATGTACAAACTAACAATAGCACAATAAAAAGTAAGAATTTACTCAGCTTTTTTCAAAAAGTCACTGATACTTTGTCGGATTGGCTAGATGAACACGCTTCAGCTCCCAAACCTCTCCTCAGGGGCCTTTCAGCCATTCCATGTGTTTGTAACAATTTACCACCATTATTCAGCCTAATTACTTAAATTATGTAATGAGGTTTTGATTAGCCAATCATGCTATGCTACTGGTTGAACTAACATTTATGTCTTTATATTGAATGGTTACTTCAAATCCTGGGGTGACTTTTGAAATGGCTACGGGGGCATGACGGGCTATGCTGTGGTGTCATGGCTGTACACCAATGTAAAGAGCATTCAGGCAGTTTTCTTTGGCAGCCAAAGACCTTTACACTGAACTACAGCATGCAGACAAGGTCAAGACCAGGTGAAGAGGGTCGCATACTGTGCAGCTGAGCAGGACAATGGCCAAGTCTGATCTCCGCAAAGTGTGGTGTGATTGTTGGTGCCAGTTGTGGTATTTCAGAATACTGGAATACTGTACACAATACAGTATGTAGAGCAGGGGTACTCAAATGGCCAACCAAAACGCAGCATAATCTGGTCCAAACAATCAATCCATGACCCCCTTCCCCCAGTGTCAGTGGGGGTATATGATACTAAGGTATCTATCAAAGTGGCTGTGGGGGTATATGATACTATGGTTTCTATAAAAGTGGCTGTGGGGGTATATGATGCTATGGTATCTATCAAAGTGACTGTGGGGGTATATGATACTATGGTATATATCAAAGTGGCTGTGGGGGTATATGATGCTATGGTTTCTATCAAAGTGGCTGTGGGGGTATATGATACTATGGTATCTATCAAAGGGGCTGTGGGGGTATATGATGCTATGGTTTCTATCAAAGTGGCTGTGGGAGTATATAATACTGTGGTACCTATCAAAGTGGGCACGGGGGTATATAATGCTGTGGTATCTATCAGGGTGGTTGTAAGGGTATATAACGTTTTTGTGGAAAGAGCGCTTGGCTCTTCAGAGGGTAAACCAAATTTGAGTGTAGAGTGCTTAGACCTCAATCCTGCATTGTAAAGTGAGTCACAGGACTTACACAACCCCCTATAGGCAACATCAGATTAAACTAATCATATCTGTGCTATGACTGTCCTTCTGACATATCTGTGTGTTTTTGGAGTGTCTGAAGCTATCCGAGTTATGGACATTCATCCTGTTGGAGCCGATCCCCTTTCTCTTACTTTACCTATGCCCGCTTAATGATTAAATGAATGACTTGTATGATCAAGTGGAAAATGCTTATGGCTCGCTTTAAAGCCAGCAAAATGTCCATACTGCAACACTGGTTTACACCAGAGCTCTCTATTAAGACATTTTGGAATTGCAGCCTTATAAAGAGTCCCCACTGTGCAGACCAAATGGACCAGTTTTGGCTATAATATCTCATGATCCAGTAAACTCTTTGCACTGGGCATGTGCAGTGCATCCTGTCATGTAAGATTTCCAATGGCCTGCTTTACTCTGCCAATGTCGTTTTGAGCTGCCTTGATGTTTATCTGTCACTGATCTGGCACAGCTGCAGGTTAACTAACAAGACATGTTATTTTAAACAGGCCCATTTTCTTACTGCAGTGTTCGTAACTGGTTAGCACAGCTTGGCAGACGGCTTTCTTGTCCAATCTGGATTAACAGACACGGGGGAGCTTTGGTTATAAGGCTACGACTGTAATTCATTTCTCTGTTGGATCATTTTGTGGAGAAACGAATCCAAACGGAGCTTGATAGGAATTAACCAGAAATCCCAATTTATCTCCACACTGCAGATTAGACGAGCGACCATGAAGTGAATTCAGCATGCTCTGTGTCTGGCCAATAAGGGGCCATGTCTGCAGAGCCTGATTGATCAGGGTTAACAAACTGAAGCAGCCGTGCATGGATGGTGACCTCATTAGTGACACCGGAGCACGGAGGGGGGGTATGCATTAAGGAGCAGCTGTCAGACGCGAAGCCATTGGCTTGCCCCTTGAGGATTGTACCAGCTGGCACCCAAACGGGGGTCCACTTCCCTGCATCCAAGAGGGCTTCTGGATAATGAAAGTCGGAAGTGTAGCTTTAAACAGACTTTGTGAGAACAGCACAATGAAAGCCATGGCACAACAATGTCATATTTCACATTAAAAAGCCATAAAAAGGGTTAGGTTTGTGCAGTAAAGGACCTTAGCATGTCCTTGTCTCTCCGTAGACGGAGATTCACAGCACAAGCAGCTGATGGGCAGAGACACCCTTCCCTTTCAGTTTTTCTCAGGGTGTAATTGTTGTGACAGTTGTTGGTGTAGAGTGAGGCGAGAACAACAAAATGGGAGACGGGGAAGAACGGCAATTCGCACGTGGCACAGAGGAGCACAGAGCATGGCCTCACCTCCCTCCCTCTCTCCCTGTGCACCTCCTGCCAGCTCCCTCTGCGTGTGTGATGCCATAACCGCTTCCAGATCAGATCACATTACCCACGCTGACGTGAGCCGCGTGGCACAGCATGCTGGGAAATGTGGAGTGACTGTGACTCACGAGGCTTCCATTATGATAATTAATTTAGCCAGGTAAATTAATAAGAAGAACATGATATGTAATGTGGTCAATGAGCTCATGAGCTCTGAGAATGAATGGCACCTCCCTGAAGAACAGCGAAGTTTCCAATGGATATCGGGGGTGTGATCAGCTGACCACGCTGCCATGGCAGGGGGGAGGGGCCAGGGGCGAGGGGCCAGGCAGAATCAGGCTTGTCAGGAAAAGCTGGGACATCTTGGCTTTTTGTTTCTTCTTTATACTCCTCAGCTGATTTTCTGCTACTGCGCCCTCGAACAGAAATGTTCTAGAAGATTCATCAAACATTAAGGGTGCTGAAAAAGTACCACATACTCGAGACACATAATCAAAGCTTCATAGTGAAACTTCAAGCCACGGAGATTCTCCCTGTGTGACATTTCACATGGTCATCTTAGAGTATGAGCTAGATGGAAAAGGAATTATTGGATTGTTTTGTTTCAGTTTAAATGAACAGGAGTCGAAAACTTTAGAAACCACTGTGACTGCCTCTGGTTTCAGGGTATGGACCCAGTGAATCTGTGCTCTCCACCGGGCCACAGGTGGACGTCACGTCTGCAGGTCACAGGGTGCCCAGCAGGGGGAGTGCAGCACAGTGAGCAGACCCTCTGAGGGCCAGGTACACTCTGTACAGTAAGCCTGGTATAATCATACTTCTGTAGTCATTTTTACCGCTTATCCATCTTACAACCGCTTATCCTGTGGTGGTCTTTTTAATCTTTTTTTTTGGTATTATAAATGATCTGATGCAGTACTCAACTTAGTTGATACCAGTACCAGTGAAATTCCATGATTCTTGATACCTGATTTCATATCACGGTAAAATCATAGAATCAAGCTGAGACACAATAATATATGGTAATAATAAATAGATAAAGTACAATAGGTATTAATATTACAGGGAGAGCATGCAGAATGACTTTCTAAAAGTAGGATTTTATGCCAAAAACAGAAAGCAGAAGAAAAAATCACAGTAAGGACTTTAGTTTTCAGGACTGGAGTGGCTTGGGAAAATCATAGTATAGCATAGCATAATTAGAAGGTATTTAAGCCAACATGCTGCATGTGGCAGTGATTTCTGGGGAGTTTTAGCTGAAGTAGGGCAGGGGCAGGTAAAAAATCCCAAATATGTGATTCCTATGCAACAAGGAGGTTGTTTTGGCCGACGTAACAATGGCTGACAAGAGGAGAGGATAGAAACAGCCTTGTGTTGGAGACGGTCATTACGTCAGCAACGGTTGACGGAGAGCTCACTGAGACACGCAGCCAAGAAGCAGGCCATGTCTGTGCCATTCCACTTTCACATACAGACAATGAAGACAATCTTTTAATAATTAATGTCAAGAAAAGTAGAGATGCGTGCAAGATGCTGAAACTGTAGACGGAATGAGCGAAAAAATTTTATGGTATCTCTGCCATTAGGTGTCCACAACAAGGTCTAGTTTTTAAAGGTGATCAGCACAGAGGATTGTGGGTAAGAGCACAGGGTCAGGTGGTCCAACAGGTGACAGCGGCGTAAGGGTGAGAAGGTTGGCCCTCTTCTGTAGACTGAGGGCCAGACTCGGCAAGCTGGTGGAGGCCTCGGGGGCGCTGTTTTGGCTGCTGGTAGCAGCATCGCAGGAGAATGGTGGGCGTCTGCGTCATCACTGGACTCAGGTACACATGCAACAGATGCCGCAGTGACTGTGAGCGGGTGGCGGACACCTGGAAATGTCCTACCCACCAAAATGGGAACCATCGATAGCATGAACCCTGGCTGTTAGCCTCCAGGCCTCTGTAGCGGCTCATAACGGTTCCAGATTGGACTTTCACCCCGACCCGGTTCCATCCCAGCTCACGTCCCCTCTCTGGCCTCCCCCAAAAAGTGTTCTGCGGAAGCCCACACGGCGCCGAGATGCTGTCCTCCATCCACGTGAAAGACTCATAGGAGGTTCTTGGAGCACTGATGATGAGAGAGAGACAGCGGCTGTAAAGTTTCAAACCATGCTGACAGGGGAAGGAGCTGCATCATGATCAGTCTCTAGACCATCTTTGGGTCATTGGAATTGATCCCATATAAGCTGTGGGTCTCAGACACTAAAACCACAGTAACACAATATCTGTCTAACAGTGACAAATGATTAAATAATAGATATAAGAGCTTCACGCCTCAGCATAGCTGCAATCTCCAAATAAATGACTGAGTCGGAGAAGTGAATATGGCATTAAAACCAAGATCATTTATCCGGAAGAACCAGTTTGATCAGGGATGGAAGGTCCCCCTCAGTTTGTCGACCAGGAAAAATGAGTTAATTTCATCTTGGTTTGGCTGACAGGATCCATGAGTAATCTATCAGCAAATCAATTGGCTGTCTGACTGGGTGCCTGCGTCTTAATTCCCCGGGTAATTTACAGGCCCCTGGGAGAGCCGCTCCTCACGCGCACAGACCCGTTGGCGCCTCCTCCTCTGTCAGAGCTCCCAGGCCGGTTAATCACTCAGCGGGTCGTCTCCATGCCAGCCGTCTCCCGGACTCCACGAGAGCTGCCAGTGTTTTGATTACTTACTAAAAAAATGGTAACTCGGAGATCTGAGATTCAATCTCTCGGAAAATGAGGGGCCACGCCCCCTTGGCAGAGCCACGCTGGACACCCTGTGATCATTACTGATGGAGGACGACAGCCGGGACACCTCGGGCAGAAAACAGCCACAGTGCCATAGAGTGAGAGACGGGCCTTCAATAGAGCAGGTGCTCTCGAAAGTGTTCTGCCAACCTGTAATCCGGCCGGTCTTCAAAGGCTAGAGACACTAAACCATCCATCAGACAGGCAGACATATCTCGCCTAGCACAGGGCATCGCAAACAGGTTCACAGATGGATACAGCACAGCAGCACCCCCTGCAGTCTGGATGAAGACTTGCACTCCTCAGGCTGCAGAGGACTTATGCAGTCCATAGATCTGCTGCCTGTAGACACCTTAATCAAGGTCTATTAACTAGTATGAAGTGATAAGTATAGTTATAAGTTCAATTAATGGTGTACTTCTGACTAGAGTGAACCTGGTCACACTTGGGGAGCTCATGCCCAGTCGGAGGCGGGGGTAAGAATAGAAGGCACGGCGTGGGGGTGTCAGGTTACAGCTGGCGAGCTGTCTGCCAGTCTCACACCTGTATACTGCTTAGTGTTTTGTTTCAATTTGTGTCAAATGATTTGAATTCTGTTTTCTCTAGGGCCTGGTGAATATCCTATACTGATTTTAAGGAGATAAAAATTCCAATAACCAATATTGTCCAATGTAATTTTCTATAAATCAATAGGTGACCAGACAGCAAACAGAGACCAGTGGTTTTCAACAGTGCTTCACTGGCTGGTTTGATTGTCGGTTTATCAAACTCAGATAAACAGCATCCATCCATCCATCCTCTATACCCACTTTTCCTATGCAGAGTTGGGCGGGGGGGGGTCCAGAGTCTATCGTAGAAGCAACACGGGAACAAGGTAGGGAACAACCCAGGATGGGGCACCAACTCAAACAGCATAAACTAACAAAAAATGTTAATAACACAAATGTATAACAAGGCACTGTATGATTTTAAAACAATTAAATTAAGATTAATCTGGACTAAGTTTATCCTAGCGGAAAATGATGATGTATGCAACAGCAAGAATTTAGTGCACAGACCATCTTAAAGTGCTCTAATGAGAACACATTTAAAATACATTGTTTGTGCTCCTTTAACAAAGCACTTTACTAATGAACTGTATTCACACACACAAAACATTTTTGATCCTAAAGTTAAAGCTATAATCCAGGGTTGCCATTCAGTTTTTCATTATTGTGTATGACTCTAAAAAAACTTGCTGAGCCTTAATATCGGTTAGTTTTATCAGCCAATCCTAGTTTTCTCGTTACTTCTGAAGAATCACTGAAAAGTGCATAGTCAGCTTTGTTGACAATTTGCTGAAATAACCAAATAAAATTCTGTGGATGTCACAGGAAATGCTGGCACATGCAAAAAAGTGAAAAACGAGAAGTGGGGGCCCAACCTGCAGCTCAGGCTCATCCACTGCATTTCTGTGGTTCTGGCAGGTCCCTCCTCCTGGTAAAAGGCCGAACACCAAACTGAGGAGCAGGAGAACCTGGGCATTAACCATGACATGGCCAAGGGTGGCCATCTTGGGCTGTGAAAACGGATGTGACGGGTCTGTTGTAAGTCCCTGTCACCAAGATGGTCTCTATTTTCCGAGTGTCCACCTCCAGACTCGACTGTGAATGAAACATGGTGCCTTCTGCTCAAATGAAAATTGCTTTATGAATATTTTATGACCCTGGAAGAAAACCTGTTTAATAAGACTGAAATCTGGCATCAAATTTTTATATTAGGGAAGAAAAACACACTGCAGTGTTTCTCCAGGAGAGTTCATACTGAATGTTAGCGTTGATAAACTGATGTAGTGCATATCTGGGCCTCATTTTAAGCTTATTATCTGCTCAAAGGATGAAATCATTTTTGATTACAACACAGGGCCGGTCCGTGGCATCTAGGCAATATAAGCAAATGCTAAGGGCGGCAACTTCTGAAAAGGCGCCAAACTGCCAGTAAATTTCACTTTGCCTCAAGCAGGGGGCGCAAGAGGTGACGCTCGCCTAGGGCGCCACATCGGCTAGGACCGGTACTGTTACAACACAAAGTGCTTGCAGGCAGGAGCAGCGTCAAATCATCCGAAGGGTCCTGGGCCAGTAGCTACTAACATTGCTCTATAGCAAATGGGTTAAACTGTCCTTGGCCAACTAGTGACTGACATTTCTTTTAGTGTGACCCCGTAATCCATGTAAGGAGGGACACTGAACTACTTGAGGCTTTACAAACTGCTTTAAAACTGAAAGGATCCTGTGCTAACGCTAAATTGTTTGGTGGTTCTTGTACTTTTACCAGATCGTTTCCCTAATGAAAGAGTCATCCAGCTGACATCCAACATTAATGACACATGCATGATTATACAAGACTGACCAATCAGCACAGAGCAAGAACTCAGCCCTAAAAAAAGGTCCTTCTACCTGAAATGATTTAAATGTCCCTCCTGACATGGACTGTCTGGTCACTGGTTCCTTTATATAAAATAGTTCCACAGCAAATAGCTAGTCCTCAAAAAAGAAATCTGGTTGACCAGCTTAAAGGGGCCGTTCATCAACTGTTTTTAGATGGCTTTCTCAGCAGGGTATTGTTTCATTATTTTAAGAAGCATACAGGCATGTCTGGTTTATAATCCCCTTAAAATGCAAACAAAGCTCTTTTGTCAGAAGGGCCCTTTTGAATGTATGGCCCTCTCTCTGGCCATGGCCGGCTTGGGGAGGCTGCTGAGCCTAAGCGGATCGATCTGGCTGCTATGCAGGGGGGCGCGGGGGCGAGCAGAGGCTTGCACTTCAGGATCTCTTTCTGTTTCTGTGGCTGTATATTTCCCCAGCATTCATTAGTCAAAACAGACTGATTTCTATACAACTGATTTCTCTACTGTCACGATCTCTATATCATTGTGATTTCTATATCATTGTAATATCTGTACTACCGTGATTTCTATACCAGCATTATATTTATGCTATTGTGATTTCTAAACCATCGTGATATCTATAAAATTGGATTTCTAAACTGTCGTTATATCCATACCGTTGTGATTTCCATACCATTGTGATTTATATACCGTTGTCATATCCATACCATTCTGATTTCTATACCGTTGTGATATCCATACCGTTGTGATTTCTATACTGTTGTGATATCCATACCATTGTGATTTCTATACCATTGTGATATCCATACCATTGTGATTTCTATACTGTTGTGACCTTAGGAGTGATAAGGCCTATTGCAGACCTGCTGGTGCTGCTGCTCTCCCTATTCTGCTCTCATTTCCTGCTCTGTGAGATTTGCATTAATGGATCCGCTTGCCAGGGCAGAGTGCTTAATAAAATGTGACATCAGCATGTTATAGTCTGGCCAGACTGAATGTGACTGTTTATGGTATTCCCTGTATATGTAAAGGGGACAGACAAAATCAGATGGCCAAAAATGGGCTTTTTTGCAGCAGGGGTGATAGAGATCCCCGGGGAGAGGAGCTAGGGATCAGCAGGGGCGATAGAGATCCCCGGGGAGAGGAGCTAGGGATCAGCAGGGGTGATAGAGATCCCCGGGGAGAGGAGCTATGGATCAGCAGGGGCGATAGAGATCCCCGGGGAGAGGAGCTAGGGATCAGCAGAGGTGATAGAGATCCCTGGGGGGAGGAGCTAGGGATCAGCAGGGGCGATAGAGATCCCCGGGGGGAGGAGCTAGGGATCAGCAGGGGCGATAGAGATCCCCGGGGAGAGGAGCTAGGGATCAGCAGGGGCGATAGAGATCCCCGGGGAGAGGAGGTCTGTGAAGGTGAAGGCTGGAGCAAGTTGCCTGATGGGGGTGCTGTGATACTCAATTCAGCAAAGGCGCGGTGGGTGAAGAGGGGGGCTAATGGCTCCATACAAGTACCCTTGGTGGCTGCTCTGCACACACCTTGGCCCCTTCTATATAAAGGCATCATCAGACAGAGGCCTGTAGGGTTAGGGCTAAAGTCAAGACCAAAAGACACCCCCCTTATCCCCACCCCCCCGTGTTGAGATCAGGTCCTGGCCTGTCGCTGGGGTAGAGGGAGGTGACATTGCAGAAAATCGTCAGGCACCCCGCTAATGAAAGGAGGGGGGCATGCAGATATGATCTTTGTCTGCCAAGCTCAGGTTCTGTAGCTAAATATACCCACAATGGTTAAAGGGTGCAGAGATGTTGCTGCTACCATCCGCTGTACCTGAGCTCCAGGCTTGTGGGTCAGATCCCAGCCCCGTGTGTGTGCAGGCGGCATGTTCTCTGTCTGCAGACTCCTAATACAGGGTTAAGGTTAGCTTCGGGTTAGGGTTAAGGTTAGCTTCGGGTTAGGGTTAAGGTTAGCTTAGCCATTTTAAAAGCACTTGCAAAGTCATCCCAGTATTTGTCTGCATTTTTATTTGTCTCACCCACCAGCAAACTGTGTTTAGATAATAAATATCTTACTGAGTTAATTACATAATTAAGTTGATTATTTAAGTTAGCTGGTGGTGGAATTTAACAATTTAATGGAATTGCTGCGTTTTTTTGAAATGATGCATGATGAGTTCATCTAGCCATCCAGTGAGATATCAGTGACTTTTGGAGAAAAGAAGTTATTGTTTATTGGGATTTTGTTAGTATATATGCTAATGTTACATTTTGCTTTTCTTCTGTGAAAATATACAGTTTTTACACAGATAAATAGGTATAAATAAAACATCTTTAAATGATAACGTCTGACCCTGTGCTCAGACTGCAGGCTTTGCTCTTTTAAAACTGTTTATGAATTACAATTTATAAACCACTACAAACACAGCTTGGCTCAGACAAGTGATCACAATTTGCAAACATTCTCAGTACTGAAGCAATAAGCTTGCATAGAGCAAATTAAAAAGAGAGGTGGAGCGATGGAGAGAGGAGTGAGAAGAGGGTGGCGGCCTCCAGCTGTCAGTCTGCTGTGGGGGGGGGGGGGGTCTTACCGTGAGCTCACTGCCACTGCGGAAGCGACTCAGCATCTCAGCCCAGCACACAGGGCAGGGGGGGGGCTGAGCCGCTGTGGACTGGAGCTCTTGGACATGGTGACAGTGATTTATCACTCAGAGGGTCAAACAGCAGCATCTCTCCCTCAGCTCCGGCCACAGTCACTGCAGTCGCGTCACCAATCCATGTATCGATTCTGTCACGTGGGTCGTCCTAAATGGGCCTTCCCCGTTATCTTTAGCCCTGACCGTTGAATGCGGACATGTAAGTGTGATGGGCGAGCCTGAATGCACACCGCTTTCCTGCTTTTCATGAAATGTTTGCCTGAATATAGGCCCTGAGATGCTTCAATTGTAAAGCCTGAAGCAACAGTTTAGTCTTTAGCCAGCAATTCAGGTGGAAATGCAGTTCAGCTCTGTGCTTTAGAGTGAGGTGCTGTGAGCCGGCCAGGGCTGTGGTTCCGATCTGCCCCCAGTGCCGTGTCTGTGACTTTCCTCCTGGCGTTCAGTGATGCCAGCAGGTTGTCCATCATGTGGGACCGTCCCACCAGTGACCCTCAAACGAACTGCTTGTGCTTTTTGGGACGAAGGTCCCAAGCTGCCCAGCAAGGCGTTCATTGATAGTATGTGAGATGGAAATTTGATCACTGTGAAAAGAGTGCAATGGTTCTGCATTCAGGGTTTGATCATTTCTTTTTTCTTTTCTTTTTTGATGTCTCTTTAATTACTTATTTTTGCCCATCAATAATGCAAGACCAATACAGGGAACTCTGTATGAATCTGCAGGGGATTATGGGTAGGAATATGAGGCCCGCACTACATGTTATGACACCAGGGAGGATCATGAAACGGTTTCGCATCTGTTGCTTGAATGGGCAGGTGTGGCGCCCCCCCACAGGGTCAGCGGGGATCAGAGCCACACGTCACACGGGATGGGATGGGGGATGGTGGTGGAGGAGCTGGAGTGGGTGGCAGAGGGCTGGTGCATCATCATCTGTGCTGTGTGGTATCAGGCTGGGGTGTGGCGTGATGCCCCCGGCCTCCTGTGATACGACACGCTAGCCGAAGCCAGCCACTGTAACCGGGCCGAAGCTCTTGGCTGCCTCGTTCCACCCGGCTTCTTCGTGAATCCTCTGCTTTTTAATCAGCATTTCTATCAGGCTTCTTTGCCACGGCCCGCTTTCTCAATCAGCCCCTGGTTTATCTGTACCGTGGGCCTCTCACTGTGATTGGCTATTGCAGAAGTTAAGCCCCCCCTTCCTTTGTGAAAATCCTCCTTTTACTGCGGATGCTCTACTCTGCTTCATGCAGAGTGCCGCTGTCGCTACAAGAGGCAGATGATACGTTTTCATGGCTCTCTTCTTTATATCCACAGTGTATCGCTCCTGGGCCTGTGAAGGGTGGCAGCTTCTGGAACCCTCTTTGCCCTCTGGCTCCCTGAGCAGGTAGCAGGGATCGGGGATCAGGGAGGTGGCATCCTATCTGGCAGATGTTTCTGGTTTAACCCCCCAATGTAGTGCTGGACACCTCTTCTGTACTGTGAGCATGAACGGGATTCATTAACTATCCCTCTGACTAACATTTCATTCTGCACTCAGGATATTACATATGGACAACTTTAATGGGGAAATAAAGAAAATCAGCAGCTTTGGCAGACAATATAAGGTGAATTTATCAGCCTGAGAACGCGAGGAAATGCAATGGGGAAAGTTGTTTTTCATAGGGACACGCAATGTTTATTCAGAAATATTATACACACAATTTTTGAAGGTATGAGAATCATCCATCCATTCATCCAGCCATCCATCCACCCACCATGTTAGCCAGCACCCAGAGACCCAGACCACATAGACCGCAGGGTTTGCGATGATAATATAAACGAGGTCTGTGTCATGTGAGCCAAACATTAATAATCATTACTGTCCATTAAAAGTAATTTCTCCTAAATGTTTTTTCAAAATAAATCTAAATTATCTGTTTATAGCTTAGAATGTAAACACAGGAAAGCTGCATCTCACTGCACAGATGGGGAAAAAAAACAGGAAATCTGCATCTCACTGCACCAATGGAAAAAACATGGAAAACTGGCGTCTCACTGCACAGATGGGGGAAAAAAAACAGGAAATCTGCATCTCACTACACCAATGGAAAAAACACAGGAAAGCTTCATCTCACTGCACAGATGGAAAAAAATGCAGGAAAACTGTATCTCACTGCACAGACAGAAAAAAACACAGGAAAGCTTCATCTCACTGCACAGATGGGGAAAAAAACAGGAAATCTGCATCTCACTGCACCAATGGAAAAAACACAGGAAAGCTGCATCTCACTGCACAGATGGAAAAAAACACGGGAAAGCTGCATCTCACTGCACAGATGGAAAAAAACACGGGAAATCTGCATCTCAGAATAACAATGAAGACCACGAAGTGAACCAGCCTCCAAAGAACAAATGCTGCTGAGAGGTGGGGAGCAGTAGGTTCGCCCATAATTATATTTGTGCTGCTTTTCTTCATTTTACCTTGTGATAAATGTACTATAAACACTGTTTCTAGTCCGTTAAGATCATATGCCTTTTTTATGGAGAAAGCAGTAATAAATTTGATAATAGAATCTGTGTTTCAGGCTGCTGCTGCACTCTGTAACATATATCAGGAGTAACACCAGTAACTCCGACCTGAGTGGGGTCTGTCAGGATAAAACCAGTAACACCAAACCAGGCGGGTTTGTTACAAATGGTAAATGGACGGCATTTATATAGGGCTTTTAACCAAAGCGCTTTACAATTATGGCTCCCATTCACATTCACTGTCAGAAGAACCCCGACACCCCCAAACCATGTAGGTCTGTCAGGATAACCTCAGTAACCTGAAGCTACATGCGGTCTGTCCCCAAAGGCGAGAGGACAGAAGCCTTGTGTTGCTTGTAGATGCCACCGTAACGCTTTCTCTTTGTAGCCTCATACACCCCATCAAAATAGGTTGGATCAGGTACCCCTTTGCACTTCCCGCATCAACAGGTGAGCACATCACACCAGATCCCCCATGAAACTTAATTTGCACACGACGGTGTGGATGTCTGCATGTATCAGAAACACGGCTCCATGACTCCTGACTAAGACCATGGGCACGATGCCCGAGGACCGACTGACGCTGCTCTCCAGTGACTGACAGCAGTTCCCTCAGGAGGGCCGACTGACGCTGCTCTCCAGTGACTGACAGCAGTTCCCTCAGGAGGGTCGACATATCCATCCCCAGTTTTATGCAGTTATCTTGGTGGGCTTCTGAGTTCTTTGTGGTCTCCAAGGAGTCTTCTGGTCTCCAAACACCATAAGGCTGTAGCCCTGATCTAAGGGAGCCTCCATCTGGACCCTGTGAAGACCGTGGCCTCTCAGGGATGCCCCCCATTC
Organism: Brevimyrus niger; assembly: GCA_015164015.2. NCBI lineage: Eukaryota > Metazoa > Chordata > Actinopteri > Osteoglossiformes > Mormyridae > Brevimyrus > Brevimyrus niger. Next base: position 138,115 of record JAABNY020000048.1, read on the forward strand.
GCCCCCAGCCCCACGCCGAGCTTCCCCTGGCCGCCCCTGCCTCTGTGCATTTTGCTGTCCTCTATGCCTCATTTTCATTCATTGCTATGCATGAGAACCTCTCCTGGCAGATCGCTCAGTTCTTCTGGGAACGCTGGAAAGTTTCCAATGTAAGTGATCGAACCAGTTTAATCCGAGACCGCAAAGCCTCGCAAACTTCACTTCACCGCAGCCCAGCACCAGCTACTCGATTCCGCTGCCCCTCCACACCTCCTCTTCTATCCCTGCTGATGGAGGGGAGTCAACAGGCTCAGCTCCTCTTCTTCATTTTGCTGAGTGGGGGTTTGATAGGGGCTGGGTTTTATGACCACACTGCACCTACAGGCTCTGGGCTGAATCACGGCTCAGATGGGCCAGTCCGTGAGTCATTCCCCAAAGATCCCTTTCATCTGTCAGGTTCAGGCCCCAGTGCCATCAATGGACGGAATCTTGGACAGGAATGTCATAGATGTTTGGAACTGACGCTAATCTCTGGCCTTGCCCCCACCCCCACTGTGACAGGGGGTTTCCGTCTGTTCCAAAGGTGGTAAAGGGGGGGCAAGTGGTTGGTTAGTCCACAAGTGGGAGATAGATGTGTTGGCTGGGGGGGGGGGGCGGCTTGCAAAGATAACCAGAGAGCAACAGGAGGACTCAAGACCAGATACTGCAACCGCTGACCAGCAACATAAGGAGGTGGGAGAGGAAAGAGAGCAGCGGCAGCTGCAAAACAAGCTGATATTGGAGGCAAGGGGAGGGGGCTGAGCACAGGAGAGAGGGGAGGGTGTGGGGGGGGTAACATGCAGAGCAGAGGAGAGGCAGAGCGCTTTGGCAGAGCGCAGAAACGGACGCACAGAGCAGCACCAGGAGCCTCTAAGACATCGGCAGCAAGCAAGATTGCCGCCGTCACGGCAACAGTGCTCATCCGACACCATGACAACAGCCACGACGGCGTGCGGAGCCGCCACTGGCACTGAGGCGCAGGAGTAGCCGGGAGACGAGCTGGGACCGAGAGCCCGTCGTGTCGCCGGGAGAAGCCATTCATCCACAGCAGTCTCCGGAGTGACACCCCCCCACCCCTAAACCCCCCCGCACAGCTTCAGGTGTCTCTCCAACCCCTGGGGAGAGCGGGAAAGATGCAGCTGCACGCTGAAGGCGGGAGCGCAGCCCCGCACCGGACTCACTGCCCCGCGCCTCCTCGCCCGCTTCCTCCTCGGCGCTGACAGCTCAGCCTCCGCTCCTCATCTGCCCCAGCACCATGAGGATTTCCTGAGACCCCCCCCCCCGGTGTCGCCTGGCTTCACACGGCGCAGGAACGAACCATGTAAGCGGCCACATCAGGTGAGTACCATTTCCCTACTTCTCTCTTTCCTCCCTCGGTGAAATAATTTTTTACCAGAAAATAAGTGTAAAGAAAATTTTTGGTTTTACCTTCTCCATTTTCATCTGCCTTTGCATGTTTCCTAGAATTTTTTACTTAATGAGATCTGTCAGGTTTCAATTCCAGACACTCATACTGTGTGATTTCTCAGGGGGGGGAGAGTAAGTGCGAATGGGGTTAATGTTTATCTCCGTGCCGTATGGAATGGTCTGGAAAATCTGTGCAGTCTTAATGATCTTAACGGAAAAGACTTGTGTCTAGTGGTGATTATTTTCTGTTACCATCAAATAACAAGGGAAAATGTCTTTGGTGGCAAATGCATGCTTTGGAAATGCGTTGATGCCCTGGCCACAACGCTGGATCTGCACATACCAGCCAATCTCAGTGGCCAGGGGGGCACCCCCTCTGTCTGCACCCCCCTGGCCCTTAGATATACGTTGAAATCGCTCATGGATGCTGAGAGGGTCTGAAACACGTCTCACTCACAATCTTTCATTCATAGTCATTTTTGGGAAGGACTGAGATTCTTGCACAGTGTGGAATGGAAAAGAGAAACTTCCAGCTGTAGTTTATCTATAAATCGAAACAGATAAATGAGTCATGTGGGAGGAGGAAGACAAACTTAAAAACCAAAGCCCCCATCATCCCTAAAGGCAGCCATCACCATTGAGTGGATAAGCGAAGAAAACTTGGTGGTACTTCAGCCGCGACAGCGAATAGAAGCAAACAGGTGCCACACTGTTTGTTATAACGGGTGTAAATCACAGCTGCCCTTGAATTCAGTGCGCGATGCCCAGGCAAAACCCATCCAGTGGCCACCTGGAGTGACTTGTCTGGCCGTGCTGTGATGGTGCTGAGCCTGGGAGGAACAGAGAGGAAGCTGGCTCTGTTTGCTTTGTGCGTACGTGTGTGTGTGTCTGTGTGTGTGTGTCTGTCTGTGTGTGTGTGTGTGTGCGTGCTTGTGTGTGTGTGTGTGTGTCTGCCTGTCTGTGTCTGTCTGTGTCTGTGTGTGTCTGTGCGTGCGTGTGTGCATGCTTGTGTGCGTGCGTGTTTGTGTGTCTGTCTGTCTGTCTGTGTCTGTGTGTGCGTGCATGCTTGTTTCTGTGTGTGTGTGTGTGTGTGTGTGTGTGTGTGTGTGTGTGTGTGCAGGCGGGGTTGTGAGTGTGTTAGGGGGGTGGTGGTGATTATCAAGGATTTGTAAGATACAAGTCTAGAGTTATGCACTTACTATTTACCAGAGTAACGATTAATGTGGAATATGCATGTTAGTACATCCTTCCTGGACACAAACACATGCACACACATACAAACACACATACATGCATGTGGACACACACACGCACATACATTCACAGGTGTTTATGCTCCATTGTAAAGATGAAAGCTGCATCGCAAACCACTCTCTCAGTTATTGTACAGCTATCTTCTCCTGCATTAGAGGAGCAGTTAAAGATGCTGTTTTGCAGTAATGTGTCAGGAACAATAACTGGGATTTACTGCGATGTGTTTCAAATGGACATAGCCGCAGGAAACACGCATATGTCTCATCCCTGCCCGCAGTCCTGGGGCAGGCAATGGGTAGGGGGTGGAGTGCACCTCGGCCCTGCCTCTTCCCCAGGCACACACTGTTGCTCTTGTGTGTGTGTGTGTGTGTGTGTGTGTGTGTGTGTGTGTGTAGTGCCCAAGATAGTAACTAGCTGCTCACCCATTAACATCATCTGTAGTCTGTTCTGCGCGCCATAATACAACCTGCTAAAGGGTTTGAATTACCAGTTAAAATCGCATTGATGACAAACCTCAGGGTAAAATCTTCATTAATTTCCAGAATCCATCGTGAATGTTCAGACTATTATGTGCTATTGCAGTGTTATTATTAATAGTAATATTTTGCACAGTATTTCCCTGCTTTCACTGTAAATTGGCTAAATGGGAGCCATCCGTGTCCACTGAGCCAGCCTCAGCTTCTTTATCTGTCCTTAGAAGTGGTTGCAGGCACTGTGTTGGCTTCCACTGCCATCCTCTGTGTTGTTATTGAGCATGACTGTCTGCGGCACTCACCCAGCTGTGCCATCGGCGCGGGGGAGAAGCTGAGCTGCCCGGTAGCTGCCAGGCTGGCTCACGGTGACTGCACACGATACCATCACACATGGCAACAGCACACGGTACCACCGCACATGGCAACTGCACACGATACCATCACACATGGCAACTGCACACGATACCATCACACATGGCAACAGCACACGGTACCACCGCACATGGCAACTGCACATGGT
>JAABNY020000048.1:146671-160878 GCA_015164015.2 Brevimyrus niger
TTTATAGCTCCATGGAACCTGGTCCCTGTTTATAGCTCCATGGAACCTGGTCCCTGTTTATAGCTCCACGGAACCTGCTCTCTGTTTACAGCTCCCCGGAACCTGGTCCCTGTTTCCAGGCTCCTGGCCACTTTCACGTGTCCCTGTATGCTGTAAGCATGGGTGACATGAAAAGCTGGAAGCTTAAACTTCACATGTAATTTCATACGAAACTACACCGCCATCCCAAAGCAATCAAGGATAAATTTTATTAGTTGTTGTTGGTTGTTTATACAACCAGGAACATGTTTATATTTCATTATTAAATCTGGCAAGCAGATTAATCTTTAGGTTTCCACAGAATAAAAAAACGATTATTCTGCTAATAAGCACTGGCAAGTTACACTGCTGGCACCGGCGAAATTAGAAAAAAGTGCTGGAACACGCCTCTTAATCATGGAATTCAGGTGTTTCATTCAGACCCTTTGCAAATAGTGCATAAAATCAAGCACCTAGCCATGTACTCAATTCGACAAACATTTGGAAAAGAATTGTTCTAAAGAGCTCAATTCAAAGCCGTACACCAGGAGCTTCATGGAATATGGTTCCTTGGCCAGTAACGAATCACGCCTCTCTATCTAGCAGTCTGATGGACGAGTCTGGGTTTGGCAGATACCAGAGAATGTTACCTGCCTGACTGCATTGTGCCGACTGTAAGGTTTGGTGGAGGAGAGATCATTGTATGGGGTTGTTTTTCAGGATTTGGTCTAGGCCCCCTAGTTCCAGTGAAGGGAACTCTTAATGCTTCAGTATAGACATTTTGGACAATGTTATGGTTCAAAAATATTGGGAACATTTTGTGGAAGGCCCTTTTCTGTTCCAGAATGAGTGTGCTCCAAAGCGCAAAGCAAGGTCCATAAAGACATGGGTTCTCAACCCCATCAAACACCTTTGGGATGAGCTAGAATGGGAATCCGAGCCAGGCCTTCACAACCAACATCAGTGTCTGACCTCTCAAAGGCTGTTCTGGATGAACAGGCAAAAATTCCCACAGACAAACTCTAAATTGTTGTGGAAGAGTGGCAGTTGTTACAGCTGCAAAAGGTGGACAAACTCCATATTGATGCATTTCATGAAAGTTCCTGTAGCTGTAATGGCCAGGTGTCCATATAGTGTATATTGGTTATTGATCAACTCACAACTTCACTACTCACATCTCTTTTGCCTGCACTCACGTGTATCTTCAAAGTTATCACAGGTGCTTGTGATCAACCAATCAGCAAGCTGTCGCTGTAAGCATCAATCAATCAGCAAGCTGTCACTGTAAGCATCAACCAATCAGCAAGCTGTTGCTGTAGGTGCCTCCCAAGTAGTTTGTGTTTGAATGAAAAACAGCAAGTCTGGAGCAGGCACTAAGAAAGGGCTTTGGAACTGGAATTAGAATCGGGCCTGAGTTCCTGGGGCCTGAACATAAGGAAAGTTCTGGAAAGCAAGCGAAAGCCTGCTCCCTTCTCCCGAGGCATCAAATGGTTCACCAGATCATCTTTGGCATCACCATGACCTCTCCAAACAGCTGCCATTCATGGTTGTTTGCCTCTGATTGCCTTAACTCCTTCCCCTTTGGCCTGTAAGTACCATTCAGCTGACTTAGGTGATCTCAATGCAATAACTGCACTGAAGATATCATTCTTCAGGTCGACAGCTTTCCTCAGCAGAGGTGTCTGTCAGAGGGTCAAAGGGTTATTGCCATTACAGACAGCGAATACCTTCTGGCCAGATGGCCCATTTACAATAAATACCCCCCACCTCACGTGACATGTTATCAGGGAGGTTATCTGGTGGTGTGGGTTTCATTGACCTCACATACAGTACAAGGATCAGCCAGATATTCCCAGCAACCCCTACTGGTTTGTCTGGCTCCTCTGGGTCCATCTGGCCTCCTTTCCTTGCACTGAATCCAACTCACCATCAAGTGGCAGTTGGGTGCTATCTAAATGGACTGCATTTATATAGGGTTAGGGTTAGGGTTAACCCTATCTAAATGGACTGCATTTATAAACCGCTTTTTACCAAAGCGCTTTACAATTACGCCTGACATTCACCCATTCATACATCGGTGGCGGAGGCTACCATGCAAGGTGCCAGCCAGCTCACCAGGAGCAATTTGGAGTTCAGTGTCTCGCTCAACCTGCAACCCTCCATTTGCCGAACGGTAGCGCACCCTCCGGCACCACCATCGCCCCATCGGGCTATCTCTGTGCCCATCTTCATCCAAGCATCCTGAGCCAGATGAACTGCAAGACTGACCTTTGACCTTTGTTGCTCTGCTATCGTGTCTTATGAATGTGTCTGTGTTTGAACTTTGTGTTCCATATAAACAATCTGTCTCTTGTACAGAAGTCCAATAACAGAAGCAGAATCCCATTCTTTCCAATCACGTCTCTCCTGGTGTCTCCACCTTTGACGTCTGGCCTGTTCTCCTAGAGCTGTTTGTAACGGGAAGCCCAAGTAGGAGCTAATATCTAGCTGAAGTAGCTCTGTCATATAAAGCCTTGCGTTTGGCTGGAGTCAGGCACCTGAAGGGGGAGTCACATGACAACAGAGAGTAATAAACACAGCAGCATATCCAGATTATAATATACATCAATATCCATCAACTGTAAGGAAAAAAACAATTGACTAATAAACAAAGGAGTCTACTACATGTGTTGTATGTCCGGGAAAAATGAAATGCAAAAAGTAGTGTAGTAATAGAGTAATTAAACAAACTATGTTAGCCTCCATAAAGTGTTTTGCACTTTGTAAAATGTACTGATATGCCATATTGTTTATGTGAGCTTGCCGTAGTGAAATATGATTACCATTTAGCAATATTAAAAGTTACAAATCACTCAGACATAATTTTATCCGCTAATTAAGTTTTGATGTTTACTTATTCTTGTCTATTTAATTAATTTAACAAGATAATAAGCTCATATTCTTCAGATAATTTCCAGAAAGCCTTTGAAACATAACTAAGGCAAATTATCCTGGTCTTTATACAGTGGCAGGCAGTTTCATATTTTAATGGTGAACATGCAGACATGCAGTGTGGTCACCAGCCCTGCAAGTCACTGTATGTCACTGGAACTGGCAAATGGCAAGTTTGACATCCCACCCTCACTTGTATATTCCAGCTTGTTTTCCTGTTTTCTGAAGTTTAGAATGACTTCCAAAACATTGCTGAACATTCAGATAAGAAAGTTTCAGTTCACTTCTTTGCGTGTTTTGCGAGACACGTTCTCTTGTTTATACACACAGACGCACACGTCTGTAATTTTATCTTTGTGGGGACTTTCCATTCATTTATATGGTGAAAACGCTAATCCCAACATGACTACCGGAACCCCTACGCAGCCCTAACCTTAACCACAAGTAACCAAACAAAATACAAGACTTTTGGTTTTCTTATTACATTCACAGATCTTTGTGAGGACCGGAAAATTGTCCCCACAATGTCAGAATGACAGGTTTCTTATTGTATTGTGGGAGACATTTGGTCCCCACAATGTAATATAGAGCCAATCCACACAGACATAGACACATGCACAGGCACAGTCACAGTCCTTTATACAAACATACCCACATAATTCACGAACCCAGTGGTTCTCAAACCTTTTACACTGTGTACCACCTCAGAAAATGTTAGATTGGAGTGACCGATGATTATATACATGGATCCCTTCATGAACCACTGCTCTCATCCCCAGCACACAGACTTTAACACAAAGACTCACATGCTCAGCATGTGCTTAGCACTGGAAGCCCACTTTTTAACTAAGGTACCCCCCAGGACTCTTCTTACTGCAGTATTGGTGACTGCAACTGCTATTAGTGTTAAAACAGTGTAGAATCTACTCAAAAAAAACTGGCCCTCATAAGCAGGGATGGACATCCCTGGAAGGCAAGTACACACTCACCTTTAAAAGTACTACGTGCAACAATCGATTGTGATGACAGTGTAAATGCAGACTTATTTTATGTGTATTTGTGCTGATATTAAAACAAAATATTATGCATTTTAAACTTTATATGCTAACTCGACTTCATTTGCGGTATACAGGTTAAAATCGAAGGTATTTTCTTGCCGTAGCAAAGCAAATGCACATAAAATAAGTACACATGTGTGCTTTTACAATCAATTGTCACACGTTTCGTTTTTAAAGGTGAATGCATTCTTGCGTACCAGCCATGTCCATCGCTGCTTATAATATAAGCATGAGAGGAAGGAATTGGGATTTTACTGGAATACAGAAGCGGAAAAGAGTTATGAGGAACGAAAACAAGAAGGTGACTGGCAATAAGCCTCTGGTAGAGTGAATCAGTGTGAACCAGACTTCCCCCTAAAACCATCCCCATAATTAGGAGTCATTCTACATCCTCTAATATGCTCACTGTTGGCGCCATGGCTGGGGGTGGGTGATGATTGATTCACCCCTTGCCTGTGCCCCCTCCCCTAAAAATTAGCACTCAAACAAAAACAATTAAGACATGTTGCGCCAGTCCAGGTGGCGTGTTTTTCGATGTCTGCGATTATGCTACCGCTCGACATTTACAATCAGCCTCCCCCCCACCCCACTCCTCCACAGCTCTGGCCCCCATGGGAATCCTAAGCTCGGCCATCACAATCGTACTCATGTCAACACTGACTATACTGTACCTTTGCTACATTGTTGCTAAGGCTGCCAATGCTAAAGCTAATGCTAACGCTCCAACTACCAACTACTTGACTCGTGCTGCTTCAGCTCAATCAGCGTGTCCTGGAAGTGTGATGGCCGGCTGCCTCTTGTTAGTGCTCTGTCACTGCAGTCACTGAGCCGCGCTCCCGATCGCATCACTGCCTGGGCTGTGGGGGGGCACAATTGTGGCCTAGAGACCACTGCTTGGCTACCAGGCAATTTTAGTAATTCGTCAATCAGCATAAACATTGTTCTGAGATCCTAAATTATTCAGACCTGCGTCCAATGAAATAAACATGACTTTATGTAGCTGTCGGTTTTCATTTTGCCGGTTTTAATCACTTCATTAAATTTCTGATTGGCTTAATTATTTAACGGGTCGTCTCAGTCTGCTTGTAAAAGGCATGCCTTGGGGGAGGGTTATAAATCTGGGAGGGGGACATGCAGGGGTGCAGCATGGGTATGGATACCCTAGCAGATTCAGCGGGTCTGACATTTCACGGCATCCCATAAATTCATACAGTTATGCATTTTGTCAGGAGGCCCAGACTGTCCAGCTACCTCCTTAGTTACACGTAGCCTGAGTCTGGGATGATGGCAGCATTCTCTGTACATTTATATCAGGGAGAAGTGGCTTTGCGTGAAATTAAGACAAAATGTAAGAGAAGGATGGCGTTACTGCATGTGTACAACAATAGCAAGTTAGAGGTGTGATCAGCAGCTCTGCAGTGATTCATCCTGCTGGCCCATTCCCCGTCCCGCTGTGTTTGTGTAGCGTTAGCAGTGAGCTCACAGGCTACATGTCCGGCTTTGTGGGCGCGTGAAAGGCAAACTGCGCCCCGGGCCGCAGAGCACGGCCACTCGGCACCCCGTTTGCACTCTGCCTCTCCGCACCCCACATGATTTTCTCGCTCATCTCCAGTACCGTGTTTGCCGAAGTCTGCAACGTTTGGTGAGAGCCCCCCAGCTCCGTTTAAGCTAAGCACTAAATGAGAAAATGGATATGTGTGTGTGTGTGTGGGGGGGGGGGTGTTCATTCTCAGGGGAATAATGGAGCCTGACCCTCCCCCCAGACTGCCCTCCTAATGCTTTGCTGCAGAAACTGACGCACCCCCCCATCCCCCCCACCCCGCTCTCTGCGGGCTGCTTACGCTGCCGCCCCCACGAACATGGCCGCTGCAGCCCCTCCCCCAATCTCGCTGGCAGGCCCCGCAGCCTCGTGTGCAGTGAGGAGATGGGCCCCTGCATGGCCCCCGCGTAGATCCACCACCTGACAACTCCCTTCATCGGAGCAGAACTGCCCCCTTTCTGACATCAAACAGGAAGCACCATCAAACGTTTACTATTTCTGAATCATTCAGACCTCCCCCGCTGGCGTCCGCACTGGCACAGGACGAGCCCACACACGAGAATCACACTCCACTTCGCATTTATGGACAAAACATGCTTAAAAAATGGCCAATTAGGCAAAGAATCATCAAGTTCTGAATATGAAAATTCACCCCTAAATTTACGCGCCTGTAGATCAGCTTGGCCACCAAGGTTTTGCTCAGGATGAGCCACTCCTGCTGCTGATCACTCAGGATAAGCCACTCCTGCTGCTGATCACTCAGGATAAGCCACTCCTGCTGCTGTGTTTAGCGTTAGCGTCTTCCGGCGGCGAGCAGCCAGCTGGTACAGAACATGCAAACATTCGGTTGTGGTTTGAAGTCTCAGCCAAAGCTCATGTCACCCTGCATTGTCTCTGTAACGAACCAGCTGTAAACTTAAAGAGGGACATAAATGATGAAATAATAGTGTAATATTATACTTCAAAGAGAAGAGGACACAGCTGCTCACAGAGAAGGAGCGATGGAACTCTGTAATAAAACCGCCTGTTTGCTTGGTAGCTCATGGGCATGTGGTGAGAGAAAAATGACACTGGGGCTGAGCTGGAGTTCCTGGAGGTGTAGCAGGCTGTTTGGACACCATCCAGAAGACATTACTGGTGTCTGTCTCTGCAGACATGGGATGGGTGTTTGGGCTGCTGGGCGTGACGTGAGATTTCACGTGTGAATTGTTGGATTTTTTGCCACTCGCAGGTGTAAGCTGAGGTCCCAGCTGAAAAGGTCGAGTTAGCTGATGGACATCGTGTTCACACTGCAGTGCCACTGCCTCGTGCCCTGTGTGGTACCAGGAAAATGGAGGAATGCATGGATGCTAATATAGCCAATCTGTCAGCCAGACAGAAATATGCTTCATTTATAGTACCTTCTGGAAGGTGCTGCAATTTTTAAATTCTCTTGTTAAACAGAAATGAGCTCATCAGACTTGCTAATGTTATGCTGTGGTTATGCTATCGATTAGGTTACTCCAAGGATTATAGACGCTGCATAGAGATGAAAGATGTGGACACTTCCCCCAGGAAAGTGCCCGTGATGGATTTCAGGATGTGCTTATCACTGTTTGATTACATTTCAATTGCGCCTAACCCTTAGTGATTTAATGTCTCAGTTATTTTGTGTCCCCGGAGTGTCCTGGTATATAGATTCGGATCCCATCAAGGGTGCAGCTTTCCTATATCCATGCCAACATTTTAGAGGGCACTATTTTTTGTAGGAGCACCACACATCGCATAACTGTTCTGTGCCATCACTGCAGAGGGCAGCCAGTGCTTGTAGGGTCACCCCATATCACGTAACTGTTCTGTGTCATCACTGCAGAGGGCTGCAGTGCATCTAGAATCACTCCACATTACGTAGCTGTTCTGTGACGTCATTGCAAAGGGCAGCCAGTGCTTCTAGAGTCACCCCACATCGCATACCTGTTCTGTGCCGTCACTGCAGAGGGCTCCAGTGCATCTCGATTCACTCCATATTACGTAGCTGTTCTGTGCCGTCACTGCAAAGGGCTCCAGTGCTTCTAGAGTGCCAGCAAGACAAATTTATTTTGTCTTGGACAGCGCAGACATAAAATTGGCTATGTGCTCAATCGGTGCCCCTTAGAAGCTGGCATCCTGGACAGCTGCCTCTATAATCTAATGCGTTGACCAGCCCTGGAGCCAGGTGAGCAGTTATTGGAACTGAATGGATGGTTGGGTGAATTTTAGCCTTTCATGCCTTATTTGAAATAAACCAGTCGGTAATGGAGCTAAGTTAACACCCAATTAGATTTGGTAGAGATACCTGTGATTAAATGAGTGTGAGGTCATCTACACCACATAGTTAATGACTTTGATTAAATGAGTGTGAGGTCATCAACGCTACATAGTTAATGACTGTGATTAAATGAGTGTGAGGTCATCAACGCCACATAGTTAATGACTGTGATTAAATGAGTGTGAGGTCATCAACACCACATAGGTAATGACTGTGATTAAATGAGTGTGAGGTCATCAACACCACTTAGTTAATGACTGTGATTAAATGAGTGTGAGGTCATCAACACCACATAGTTAATGACTGTGATGAAATGAGTGTGAGGTCATCAACACCACATAGTTAATGACTGTGATGAAATGCGTGTGAGGTCCTCAACACCAAATAGTTGACTGTGATGTGATGTGCTCTCACTCGGTGGAGTACATAAACTTCACTTTACAACTATTGTTATTATTAGTAGTAGTAGTAATAATAGTTACAACAACCACAATACATGATATATTACTTTCTGCCTTTATTGTAACATTCATGTAAATACTTTCAAATCCCCTTCAGTTACACACTGAACTAATTCAGAGGCTGTTTGTATGTTGACTCAAAGCCCCCCCCCCACACACGTGGCCCAAAGTGAATAATGAGAATGGAGCCAGGGGTATATTTTGTCATAATTTCTTCCAGACACCTCTTTAATAGGCACTGACCAACACTGACATTTCTCTGCATGACAGGGTGACAAAGGGTGTCCGTGGCAGAGGAGCCTGTGGGTGATGGAAGAGAGAAATCAGAGAAGCTTCACTGCAAACAAACGTGATTCCAGTCAGTATCTGCTGCAGAGCAAGATGGAGAGCTGTATTTAAGTCAGAATAATAGTCGTTTATATTTTTATATATGTATTATGTGTTCTGTATGTCATGGTGGTTCAAGTACACCTGAGATTCTAATTCACTTTTACACCGAAGGCATTAATTCTCTAAAGCAGGCTGCTCCTGCTTGTAGGTTCGACATCAAGTGGCGTTAATTTAACAATGTAAGTTTCACAAGATTACAAGGCTTAACGCTAAAATGATGCCCCTTTCTTGGACAATCGCTTCAGCACGAGGAAAGAATATATCGCAATATTCCCTCCTGTATCTCATCCACTGACATCTAAATAAAACAATAACTACTTCCTAATCAAAGTCGTCACCTTTCCTAATTTTTTCAGTGCGAGGATGCTTTGTTTGGGAAATCCGACTAATAACCAACTGTTTTACAGGTATTTGAGCAATATCATATCTTAATATGTAAGTAAGATAAAAGCGGGCTTCGTTTATGGGTAGTCGCATTAACGACCCGATATAAGTAATTGCCGGCTATTTATCACCAAACTTCACTGAAGACACCGAGGGAAATTGTTGTTAAAGCCGATGCCGACCGAAGCACTTTATTGTAGCTTACATTATTAAGGCGGCCCGTTTAATTAAGCCCATCAATATGGTCTCTTCCTTCGCTATAATTAATTTTACCGCCATTAATTTTGGTCCTTTCCAATTGCTTTGTTAGGCTTAAAATTTATATTCTGAAACGGCCGTAATAAATCATTCATGAAAATCAATCTCGACATGGATGTAAGTCTCGTCTCCGAGAAACTTCAAACCAGTGCACGGAAAAGACTTGTGGGGAACGGACTTGCCGGCACGGAGCATGCGCAATATTAAAGTTAATGTTTGACCCCATTAACGGCACCTTGGCATTTCAGATGAGATCGAGCTCTGGAGGGTATAGTTTGACGGATTTGTCGTATTTTTTTTTCCTCATATGAAACACCAGCTGTCACCCATAAAGAATAATCTCTCCTCGTGTATATGTTATTTATAAAATGCTCTTCCAAAAAGTAGGCCTACTGCAAATATACACGTCTATGTTACTACTATATTATGCTAGCTAATGGTATTTATTTTGCAGGGAAAGAACAGTTGGTTTTATTCCTTTTGACAAAATCCAAGCAAACGGGTGAGCGGTGTGAAAAAAACCCCGAAACTTAAGGATGAAAACAGAGGCGATATTTTTAGATCAAAGCTATATGGTGCAGGGGCCCTTTGTGAAAAATCACAACATTTTGCTGCAATGCCATGCCAGGAAGAGGACTCGCTGGGGCTGACGCTGCCACATAGTGGTTAAATACCTGCATTCACATCCAGCAGGAACCAAAGTTCAAACACCACAGTGGTGCTGCTATTCCCGCTATTGGTAAATACAAAAGGCGCCCCACTGCGGTAATAATACTGCATTAATCAAGTGTCTATAGAAAATGTGAGTTGCCCTTTCCAGTTAGCCTGGCCCAGTATAGGAATACAAGCAGAAATTCATCTAGTATAACCAGTTAGCAATATAAATATGAAGAATTACTGCATTATGTCACAACCACTATTCACTATTCATGAATAGTCTGATGTTCACCAATAATCTGAGGTCCCTCAATGTTATAGTACAGTTTGTGTATTCAGTGGTTTTAATAAGGTATAGTACAGATTTACTATACCACGAGGGTGGGGGAGTTTGCTGTATGTTTTCCTTGGGGTGACAGAAATCACCGTCCTGTTATCAGCCCTCATACGCCTTACTTAGAGCTGTAGTCCTCTGCCCCAGCAAATTCCCCCTCCTCTCTGGCCCACGTGCCAGTGGCAGCTGTCATGCTCTCACATCGGCTCCCGTCCGCGGTTCCCTTCCTCCGACACTAGCTGCTTGAAGTTATACTCGCTGATGTTTTTTCTTTTTAGGCGTCACAGTAACTGGTGATGTGAAACTAGCAGGTTCGATTACCAAACGCAGGTAACAGCTGTAGGAAGGTGTTTATCTGGGATTAAATTAAAATGCTGCTTCCTTGGTTGGAATTTTAGGAAAAGTAGCTACTTATTCAAGCTTCCTGTCCTAGTCTGGGTCACAAGGCTTCCTTTTGTAAATGAGAGAAATGCATAATGGTGAAATGTTGTTTTTCTGTTTGGTTTTGCTAGTGGGGTGTGTACTCTTTTTGGAGTGGTTTGTACTGATTAAGTGTGAATCTGTTTAACGTAACAGATGTCTGTGTTCGGAGCTGGAATATGGCCAGGAAATGCAGGGAGACGCTGCCGTTTCAGCTAAATTCACATTAGGAGTCCCGCCTCCCCTGCCGTCTGACGGACGGGTATCGGACGGGTATTGCGACCCGTCTTTGGCGGGCAGGTTTCCCACGGCCTCCGCACCGGCACCAGCCTCGTGCGGTTCTCCTGTTTCCATGGATACGCCTCATACCCTCAGCCAGGATGGAGAGCTGGCAGGATGACGAGTCGACGGGGAGAAAGCAAGTGGTCTGAGGAGCGTGGGAGTGGCCCTTTGGGGACACGTCAACCTCGCAGGCTGAGACCCCATCGCCGCCGCGGACGGACATGCCAGTGAATCCCACACGGCCGCAGCCTTGGCTCCCGGAAACTCCTTCATTGTCCGGTTTCTTGCCATGTCGTTCCCAGCCTTCATCTCTCGGCTCCCTCATTTGCATGAGCCGTAGTGACAGGTGAACGAAGAGGAGCGTCAGGCGGATCTGATCTGCTGCTAATTCTGCAGCGTTCATAGTGCAGCCCAGTCCATTTGCAAGGGTTTTTGCATCCAGTAACCAATCAAATCGATTCTCTGCTCCTAACGACCCTTCCGTTAATTAGGCATGACCTGTTCATGTTCTACGCCGGTGATCTGCGGTAATTTAGGAAGGACGGCAGCCCAGTGGCCCTTCATGGGAATCGTGCATACACACACTGGACACCGTGTAGAGGCCCTGGCTCATACAATACCACACCCAAAGTGTTACTTACGCTCCATCTCTCTTCGTCTTCCTTCTCTTCTTCACTCCCAGGCAGTGACTCTGCACCATGAACCCAATGGCACAGCTGTACTACAAGAAGGTGAGCTACTCACCGTACCGCGACCGCATCCCGCTGCAGATCGTGCGGGCGGAGGCCGAGCTCTCGGCCGAAGAGAAGGCCTACCTGACGGCCGTGGAGAAGGGCGACTACGCCGGGGTCAAGCATGCCCTGCTGGAGGCTGAGATCTACTACAACATCAACGTGAACTGCATCGACCCCCTTGGGCGGAGTGCCCTGCTCATCGCCATCGAGAACGAGAACCTGGAGGTGATGGAGCTCCTCCTGAACCATGGGGTGTATGTGGGCGACGCGCTCCTCTACGCCATCCGCAAGGAGGTGGTGGGAGCCGTGGAGCTGCTGCTGTCCCACCGCCGGCCCAGCGGGGAGAAGCAGGTATGGCGCCAGGCGAGGTCCTCAGGAGAACCTGTAGGGGGAGCTGAAGGCCACTTCTCTGAATGGCTTACAGGCTTGGGAGCTATTAGCTTACTGTCTGTGGACACAGCCAGGCTTGATTTTTCATGTTGAAATTCCTATCGTGGGGAGTTGTTCAAGCTCATCTGTTTCTCTTGTTTTCCCAGTGTGTTTCCTGGGTAGTGCCACGTGTACCGTGCAGGATGCCCAAAACTAATTAGTTTGACTGAGAATGTTCCAGACTTGCCTTCCAGTAACTGAGACTCCCCATCCACCACGTCTTACACCCTCACAGGCCCCCAGATGGCTGATCAGCACCAGTTATCTTGTAGTGCTGTGGAACTCCTGCTTACAGGCATCCATTGACTAAATAACTGCAGATACTTGCTGGTACCCTAGACTCCCATGAAGTCAAAGCAAAGGCTGTTATTGCACAATGTGCTTGTCAAGCACATTGAATGACCTCCTGTGTATGATAATGTGCTACATAAATAAACTTGCTTGCTAGAGAATAAGGAAATGTGAAGCAGCCCAGATCTCCAAACATCAAATTCACATACGGTACATAAAACAATTAGTAAAATAATTAATTAATGATATATGAATAATGTGATTCTTCAGGGATCCCAAACCTCACAGTGAAATTTTCACACACAGTTCATTTTTCTTCATTACTGAATCCATCCATCCATCTTCTATGAATACTTACCCAGTTGAAGCCCAAAGTGATCCCAGATCTCACAAAGCCCAGGGTGCAAGGGAGAGACACACACGCACACACACCCACACACACACACACAGATACACACATAGATACACAAACACACGGACACACACACACAGATATACAAACAAATGGACACACACAGCAGGGGGCGTCCTGGAGGTGCGAGGAAAACATCCCCCCCAACGGAAACTCTGTTTGGCGATTCACGAAAACGAATTGAAACCAATCAGTTGGTTATTGCGTTGAAATAATGCGTAATATTTCTTTTTTCCCTTCCCAGTGAATACAGCTGTACAGATAGATACATCCAGCATGCAGATGAAATTATGGGGAAGAAAAAGCAATTTCAGCTTAGCCTCGGACGATGCATCCTCATTTCCAGCACTCTCGCATGCATCTATTTTCTTGCCTCTTTTACATAGTGTAAATGAAAATGTATTTGCCGCATCTCTGGGCTGCCATGGCACTGCGTCTTGCCTGCATCCTCCCGCCTTGTTCACTCATTTTCCGTTCACAGCGGAAAGCGTGTAGCTAGAGAGGCCTTTAAGCTGGTGGCTTAGTGTGGAATTAAAGTTGAAGAACTCGGCCTGTTAGCCTGGTCGTTCTCATATGCTCCTTACTCCTCCCCCGCAGCCTTTGTGTTCTTCTTCTCATCTATTCACCCTGTTGTTCTTCTTCTCATCTATTCACCCTGTTGTTCTTCTTCTCATCTATTCACCCTGTTGTTCTTCTTCTCATCTATTCACCCTGTGCTGTCCATCCCCCTGCCCCATCAGGTCCCCTCGCTGATGATGGACAGCCAGTTCTCGGAGTTCACCCCCGACATCACGCCGATCATGCTGGCCGCTCACACCAATAACTACGAGATCATCAAGCTCCTGGTGCAGCGTGAGGTGAGCATACCGCGGCCTCACCGCATCCGCTGCGACTGCGTGGAGTGTGTCTCCAGCTCCGAGGTGGACAGCCTGCGCCATTCTCGCTCCCGCCTCAACGTCTACCGGGCACTGGCCAGCCCGTCGCTCATCGCCCTCTCCAGCGAGGATCCCATCCTCACCGCTTTCCGCCTGGGCTGGGAGCTGAAGGAGCTGAGCAAGGTGGAGAACGAGTTCCGGCAGGAGTATGAGGAGCTTTCCCAGCAGTGCAAGCGCTTCGCTAAGGATCTGCTGGACCAGGCGCGCAGCTCCCGCGAGCTGGAGATCATCCTCAACCACCGCGATGACCACAGTGAAGAGCTGGACCCCCGCGAGTGCCATGACCTGGCCAAGCTGAAACTGGCCATCAAGTACCATCAGAAGGAGGTAGGTGGCATTCCATGGAAGCCGAGGTGTGGGGGGGCGGGGGGCAAGATGGGGGCAGG